>JZLH01S0013673.1:0-17172 GCA_001188425.1 Eucidaris tribuloides
ATTCTATTTAAGGTGGGACCTGGAACCATCCATTAGGATGATTAACCCCTCCCCCTGTATTAGGTGCTTTTCACTTATACAACACCCCCTGCTTTGAATATTATGTATCTTGGAATGTTGGGGCCTGCAAAACGATTTTTTATCAGAGAATTTCGAAGTTTTCCGCTCGCTCGTACGCTCGCTCGCGGATTTGCTTTTCACCACGATGAATAATCATACACCGATTCACTATAGTAGCCTATCTTAATTACCGGCGATTTTTTTGAATAACATTTTACGAAGTATAAGCAAAAAAAAAAACCTGAACAGGGGTACCCTATCGCCGCTTTACGTTCGCAGGCTAATCACATTAAATGCATGGTTCGGATGAGCGACTGGGTTGCCCCCTGCCCCCCCCCCCCCCCCCCAATGAGCTGACCCCGCGTACGCACTGTATGGAACCATTTGTTAATGGGACGTTTTGTAATTGCATCATCGGACTCGGGACCGTCTATAATTTGTCTGTGGATCTTACGTGATCGGCTTATACCGGACCCTTTTCGATATCGTCTTAGGAGCTGAACCGATTGCAAGCATTACAAATAGAATGCGTTTCAGTTCATTATAAATATTCGTTTGTTTTTCTTCTATCTTTTTTTTTTTTGGTCTGCTGAAATTTATACTTTTGTCCGTTCTGTGCGTCGGCATCTTCTGATGAATGTGCATTGTCGTAAACTTTTTACAATTTTCATCTTCTTCTTTAAAACGCATGATTTAGAGTTAACCAAATTTGGCAGGAATGATCTCTTGGGATTGGGGTTTCAGGTCCTATGGACATGCCCAAGATGACCCCGTTTTGGCCTGAGGTAGGCAACAGATTAGGGGGAGAGGACTAGACCTATGGAATAATTCACGTTTACATCATGTTCTTTAAGGGAGAAGGCCCAGCACTAAAGGCATAAGTTAAGATAAAAAATGACATGTGAGTATTGTGAGGAATGTATGATACATAGTGACAAAACAGCTAAATAGGGTACTGTTGATACTCTCCTCACTCAAGGCCCTATTAAATTAGTTATTTTGTTGTTAATTTTACGCTTGCAGTTTTATGTAGGGATAAAAGTTGCAGAAACAGCGATAGGGAGGGTTATCATTCACAGTGCATATTACCGCGGCGGCGTGTAACCCCACCCCCGCACGTCGGTGGCACGCGATTGGTCACGCATGGTAGTCCCTTGCATGCAGTGCATTCTGATTGGTTGGGCAAACTCAAATATTTTCTTATGTATGCCTGTTTAAGCTTTAAGCCACCTTCAATGGATTTAGACCATCTTGACGTTGGCTCCTGTCTTTATCTGCAGTCGATATGGTTTAGAATTGGCGAAAACATGTCACGCGCGAGATATGACTATCTGGAGGCAAAGAATCTCAAACTTATCGAAATGGTTCAGAAAGGTTTATTTCTTTACAGGTAAGACTTTATTGCCTCGCCCCTACCCTCTGTCATTCTTCTTCCTTGCAATCATCGCTCCTCGTGTATCTACAATCATCTTAATGTCTTTGAGTTTTTTCTGTATCCTCCTAATCTTTTCTCCTTTCCCTTTTTGTCGTCTTACTACTTTTCGCTGCGCCATGTTCCTCTCCTTGTTTCTGTTTTTTCTTCTTTATTCTGTATTTTTTTTATGTATTTATTACAACTGTTTTCGTGTTGCATTTCCATGATTGTTAATTCTGTCATTATTTTGTATCATTTGATCATGAAATATGTATTATTGCGAAAATTGATTTATAGTTTTACTTTGAAAACGTGAAAGGTCTTTTCTTCTTTATTCTTCTTCTTCTTTTCTTCTTTTCTTCTTCTTATTCTTTCATCATCTTATGTTCTTTTCTGCGTTTATTATTTGAACAGTCAACCCTTTGAATTAATTTGTTCAAACTGTTCGTATATTTATTTTTTTGTCTTATTGTTGTGCCATTTTGAATGCAGATAGATGTCTTCGGTTATTATTTCCTTTACCATTTCACGCTACGTTACATCTGGTGACAATCGCGACAATTAAGATTTCACAATGGTATGATTTATTTTCTTCTTCACCTTTGTGAAATAGCTAATGCGTAAAAAATATATACAGAAATTGTCATTTTGCATACTGCGATAAAGAAAGCAAAATTGCAAGCCTAATCGTTATCTTAAACAGAATCCAGGGATTGCGCCAAAGCGAAGAATTACTCTGCCGGCCCGGAACAGAATTTGTGGCTACGCGGTGTTCACGTCATCACTTGGGGTTTCTGGTTGTGATGGTGGCATATGTCTCAACGAGACTCTATCTGGACACCAAAAAATGGGAAATACACAAATGGAAAGGGTTGGAGAGATTCTTTACCCAATGTAGCAAGCAACGGTGTGGATACCGGGGACGTCGATTCATGAGTGGAACATAGGATTTTTGACTTTAACTCTATTTGAGTTGATCGTAACTAACATGATTGAATGCTGATCCTGCCGGTGGGAGGGGGGGACCTACGCTGCGGCGTACAGGTTTTTCAGCAGTGAATCCAGTGTCACTCTTAAAGTGACCACATCACACATTGGGAGTAATCTGCCACCAAAAAAAAAAAAAGAACAGAGAGTCACGGTGTGGCTCTATGGCTACACGCGATCATAGTGTTAGACTGGTTGAAAATTGCAAATTGCACAGATGCGTATCACTCTGCCGCGAGGAAAACACAGAATCGTCACAGTGTGACATTTCTTACCACACAGCATGATTCATGTCCACTGTGAAAATGGCACTGATCCACATTGAGTGCACACTGGTTCACACGCGTTTATTGTTAACACATGATGGTTGGCATTTGCTGTTTTATTCAAGGCAAGTGTTGTATGAATAACGAAAGGAATGGAGAAAAAAGCACATAAAGAATGAAGAAATACGTCCAGGAAGAGAGAATGAGTAACCAAATAAATTGATATAACAGTATTCTTAACGAAGATTCGATGAGATAACAGAACAATACGGCTCAACTTTCGATATTCTTCGATTCTAGATTTTACACCCTTCGCACCATTCGTTGTAACACAACTCTATAAGTTTGCATGGGATATTCTTGGGTGATACTGAAGAGTTAGATTTCTTTATGTTTGCGCTATTAACCTTGTCGATGCGCTTCTCCTATCCGAATGTGTGTCGTCCGCTGTTTACGTCCGGCACCCGGGCGACGTTGGTAGGTACGATATAGTAAAGACCACGAATCGTAGGCGAACACACTGCGGTGCTTTCGTTTGCTTTTCCGGATTTTTTTTCCTTTGTCGATTTTAGTTACGTCGTTGCAGGACGACTTCGTTTTCTTTTGCGTCCATGATAGAGTAGAATAGATGCTATTTATCGTTAATTTCAGGAAAGATTCGGCGTTAGCTTACTGCGAAGACGTTCGGCTGCGCGTGTTTTTTTTTTTTCGGATTCGTGGTTGTATCTACCGTTGCTTCTTCTGGTCGCCCGAACCGGACGGCATGGTGGCCGTTTCGTCCTCACCGCTAACACGAACATATGATAGATGTCATCGTGACAAGAATGGGCTTATATTTGATCTAATGAGAAATTATGATGGTGGCTCTATGAATATTCTGACTACTCTTTGTTTTTGACATGCAGGAAGGGCATATAGGGTGTACAAAATTGTCCAGCAATGATGGCTTTCCGGCGGAAGGCCTCACGATTTCGGGTAAATTGAGTTCGGTGTGTCAAGCACCCAATTAATCTGTCTAAAATGGACACAGATATACTTGTCTGGGAGGTCTGGGAAATGAGTTAAGAAAAATGAAACGTCTTAAACGGTGTTAATGTCTAGTCTTGGGCAGGTCTCTATGTCAGCTATTTCGAATTAGTCTGCAGTCGTGCTGTTGTATCATCTGGGTATTTAAGTTGATTATATCAAGTAAATTTTCGTATTTCTACTAATAACCTGGTATCCTATTGAATCTAATGCTTCTGTCAATACGAATAGCTCGCACTGAAAAAAAGTATAGAGGCCTGGGGGTTGGTGTGTGCATTAGGAAGTTGGGAGTGTATCCAAGTTGCCTTTAACAAAACCGTTTTGATTGAAAAAATGGTAAATCAAGTATATTTCGATTTATAAGATTTGGTAATTCTTCATGCCGTGGGAAGTGAGCGAGTCAAAGTGGTTCATCTACTTAGCGGGTTACGTCAACAAGAATGTCTATCCGCTTATGCAGCTGTACGAGACTACTAGAGCGACTCAGCGTCTCCATGGTGCCTTTGCTGGTGGGCGGGCAGGTCTGCAGTATCTCAGCGACCTAACCCCCAGGTGACGATCTTCACTTACGTTCAAGAGATGGGTTTTGAACTTCTATGTTGGGTATTTTCAGAATGCATTTATTTACTTATTATTTTTACTATTTTTTTGGAAGGGGTGGGGGTTAAGAAATTTACATGTTCCATTTTTTAAAGATAATCATTCGTGCTGAATGCTCTGACAATGTCTGAATGAGTATGAAATATTTGTGTTGTTTTCAATTGATCATTTATTGCTTTAAAAATGAGATCTATTGAGTACGTTGTATCATGACAATTTCCTCGCATATTGATGTGTTTCATCGCATATATTAGCATTACGCGATGAATAAGTCATATCCGGAACTATCGGGATGGAATTTTATACCTAGGATCCGTTGTTTAAGACTACTATTCAAAACTTAAAGAATTATGACTGGATAGCTTAGTCTCAAAGCCATTAAATCTATGTTAACCGCTCGTTCACAGACTGTGCGTAATAATCGACCTTTCGGCATTGATTCACGTATACAACAGAAGCAGAAGCAGAAGCAGAAATGTGTATTCGAGGGTGTTTATTTTTGCCATAAGTATTACTATGTAGCTAGATATCAAAGAAAAAAATAATGTTTCTGGACTTTTCCAAATTGAGCTCACATATTGATTGTGTTTACATAAATAATAAGAAGTGTATGTTGATTAAAGGGATGCGGCGCAGGATTTAAATTTGAAATCAGGTGAGAAAGATTTGGTTGGATTTAAGAAGCAATACAAATGTCTCGTCACAATTTTCTTAATATAATTTTACAGCAAGCGGAATGTATGTATGAAAAGTGCAGAACTTTATGGCGTACATTTGTTCTGCTTCATAGGTTTTTAATTAAGGAGTGTTCATTTGTTACTTTACTATGTAGTCAGAGATTGCCATTTTGTTTTGTTATTTTTAACATAATTTGTGATGTTGTTTGTAGAGGAAATCCGGAAGAGCCGCGAAGATTAATGCATAGGGCGAGCTTTAACGAGTTGAGGAATACATGGCAGGTGGCGAAGATTTACGACGGTTTGAAAGAAATAGGCCCTGTTCCTGTAAAGAGGTGTTATCTGCAGACGTGATTAAGTGAGGTTTATGAATGAGCAATCAAAGTAAGTTCCCAATAGGTGGAGGATTACATAGGTTTTTCATTGTATGCATATTGTTAACCTGTTGTTACGAGCTACTGCCCCCATGGTCATGCGATTGTTCAAAAATTTTTTCGGGTTGGAGTAATTTCAAAAATGTGTTCAAAGTTCTACATAGCATACACTTGTAGGTAAGAATTTTGGTAGCTTGTTTCAGGCAAGTGATTTTGCTGTCAAATGTTCGTATCATTGACGAAAATAGGTGACAGTGGGTAAAGAGTCCCTGTTCAATGTAGAGTAATCATCTTTATCATTTTTGCTTTCTCACCAGAAATGGCGTCAACATCATAAGTTCTGCATGAAATTGTTTTGTTATTTAAATAAGTTTTAGTTTATGCATTTAATATTTTCTTTCATGACAATAACAAATTAACATTTATGTAGGTTCAATTTACAGAATATCAGAAAAGTTGAACTAATACATGTAAATCTTATTTTGAAAGAAATGGATAAATAGGTATATAATAAGCATATGAGCCGAATCATAACCTTACATAGATAAATTTTACATTTGATGAGAGGGTCGCGTTCTAGCATACGTTGGGAATGCGAGACAGCACGTGAAGAACATTTATATTGTAAACTTGGTATATTTCATAAAAGATGGCTATAGTTAGTGAAGCCAGTTTTATATAATTGAATTGCGTACCAGGAGTGGATAGCGATGTGCATGATTGTGTGCGATGTTGATGACACGCGCGAAGGGTGTTGGCATGGCACAATTCAGAGACAGTAAGAAATACTTGGGTCAACTAAGGGATAACGATGTTACAAAAGAAATGCGTTGAAAGCGAAAAAGGGTTGGACCAAACTTGGTTTGTGTTAGTATAGAAGTAGATGTTAATATGTTATGTACCTATTTTATGTGTATATATTTTTTTTTTGCGTGTTGCTTAGGAGTGGAGTGTGCATTGTTTTATATTGATGGAGCGAATTCCAATATGGGTCGTTATGTCCGATTGACTTATGGGCTAAAAGGAGTTTTGGGTTATTTTAATGAGAATCGTTGCGATGAGGCGTTGTGTAAGATGGACATCCGTATAAGGAAAATTGCGTCGTCGGAAGAAGGGAAGTAAATAGAGTGTACTTAAACATAAATAGCTGTTATATTTGTGTATATCGTCAATCTTAGTGTTTTCAGACAAAATATAATGGGTCAGTTGTTCACGATATTAGAGTTTGGAGAAATTCGAAGAGCCTTTTGTTCTGTTAAAAGAAATAGTATTAATTTTGGTTTATTATTACTATTTCAAACAACGTTTACACTAAATAATATACGGTAAGATTAGTGGCTTAAAGATGATGTGTTTTTCCTGTTCTAGATATTTTAATCTGGATTGATTATTTACAATTGTGTTTCAATTGGGTAAAATGATCTTGGGATACCAGATGTTGTTGTGAGGATTTGATGGATTAAGGTCATCTAGGGTAATAGATCAAATGGATGTGAGGCCATGAGCATCACTTTTTGACAAAATGTTAAGTTTTTGTCTAAATTGTGCTCATTATTTTTATTTTTGTTTGCCAGTTGCAAAATAGCTATCCGATTAGTGTTTATCACAACCGAAACTTCGATGTCAGTCCAGGAATCGATACACTGAGTCTCTCCAAAGAATCTCAGTAATACTTTTCTTCCTGGTCTTCACTCTGACTTCTCGTCTGTACTGTTCTCATGTAAGTTATCTGCGATCTGGCGTCGATTTTCAAGTAATTCTTTTATCTTATTTTTCTATCGATCTCAAACGCGTAGATGCCGATAACTGTTTGTTTAGCTTGTATTAGTTTTGTTGTTATTACTAGTGTAGTAGTGTAGTAGTAGTAGACAGGTAGTAAGGTGGGTAGTAGTGTGTAGTTAGTAGTGTATGTGTGTAATGTGTAGTAGTACTTAATACTACTGTTATTTCATTATCGTTAATTATGTACTTCGTCTTATCACGGTATGCGCCTGCTACGAGATGATGCAGATTATTTCATGTATTCGTCTTATTCTCGATATGCGCCTTGTCCTACGGAGATGATGCAAGATTATTGTATATACTGTATTCGTTTATCTTAGTATGGCCGCTTGCTCGAGTGATGCGAAATTATATAATACAGTATTTCGTCTTTCTTAGGTTATGCCGCGTTTGACTCGAGTGATGAATTATTTAATATGTATTCGTCGATATTTCAGCGTTATGCGCTTTGCGTCGAGGATGATGCAAATTATGTTAATACATGTTATTCGTATTATCTCAGGTATCCGCATTGGCTTACGAGATGTGCAATTATTATATACATGTATTAGTCTTATCAACAGGTATGCGCACGTTGCCTACGAGATGATTGCAATTATTATATACATGTATTGTCTTATCCAGGTATGCGCTTGCCGACGAGATGATGAAAATTATTATATACATGTATATTTATACAGCTATGCGCACGCTTGCAAAGGATGATGTTTTTAATTATTATATACATGTATTGTCTTAATCTCAGGTGATTGCGCCTTGCCTACGAGATGATTTGATTATTATTATACATTGTATTGTCTTATCTCAGGTATGGATTGCCTAGAGATGATTTTATTGTTATAATATGTATTGTTATGGTGGGTATGGCCGGTTGCTCGAGATGATGTCAAATTATTATTACATGTAGTTGTCTTATCTAGGTTATGCGCCTTGCTACGAGTTGATTTTTTATTATTGAATATGTATTCGTTCTTATTAGTTATTGCGCTTGCCTTACGAGATGATGGCAATTATTTATTATACATGTATCGGTTATCAGGTATGCGCGTTGCATAGATGATATCGTTAATTATACTATATCATGTATTGTCTTAATTCAGTATGCGCTTTGCCTACGAGAATTGATCTTATTATATATAATACATGTATTCGTTTATCTCAGATGTATGACCCTTGCTACGAGAATGGTTTTAATTATTATTAATATCGATTATTCGTCTTATCTCGGTTGCCGCCTTGCTCGAGATGATGCAAATTATTATATACTGTATTGTCTTTAAGGTTATGCTCGCCTTGCCTACGAGATTGCAATTATTATAATACATGTATTTGTCTTATTCGGGTATGCCGCTGTGCTACGAGATGATGCATTAGTTTATCATGATTCGTATGTATTTCAGGTATGCTCGCTTGCCTACGAGATGATGCATTTTTTAATATGTATTGTCTTACCAGGTATGCGCCTGCTACGAGATGATGTTATTATATACATGTATTGTCTTATCTCGGTATGCGCCTTGCTTCGAGATGGATGCAAATTATTATTATAAGGTTATTCGTCTGTATCTCAGGATGCGCTTGCCTGTCGAGGATGATGCAATTATTTAATAATGTATTCGTTGTATCTAGGTATGCGCTTGCCTACGAGATGATGCAATTATTATAATATATGTATTCGGTTTCACAGTATGCCCGCTTGCTACGGTTGAGGCAAATTATTTAATACATGTATTTCGTGTTATCTCAGGTATGCCGCTTGCCTACGAGATGATGCAATATTATATACATGTATTCGTCTTATAAGGTATGCCGCTTGCCTACGGATGATGCAAGATTATTATAATACATGGTATTCGTTTATCTCAGGTATGCGATTTGTACGAGATTATGAAATTTTATAATAATGTATTCTCTTTCTCAGGTATGCGCCTTGCCTACGAGATGATGGCAAATTATTATGAATACATGTTTCGTCTTACTCAGGTATGCGCCTTGCCTCGAGATGATTGAAATATTAGATACATGTATTTGTCTTATCGCAGGTATTGCCGGCCTTCCTACGAGATGATGCCATTATATAATAATGTATGGTCTTTTTCAGGTTGCGCTTTGCCTACGAGATGATGCAAATTATTATAATACATGTATTCGTCTTATCTCAGGTATGCCGCCTTGCTTACGAGATGATGCAAACTCTCCACGTGGATGCTTCCTCCTACATCCAGACGTTGGACTACTACTACTATTTCCATGGGGAGGACCAAACTTACCTGAGGGACGTCGCCGTGTACGACCACAAGCCGCAGCGCAAAGGCGAAATCGAATTACACGTCGGCGACACAATTAGACCTTTATGCAGACAAACAGACGGTTATACGAATGGGATAAATGATAATGGCAAACATACGGGACTTTACCCGCAATATAAAGTGGATTATTCCGTCATCTCCACTGCTATGCCAGAGTACCCGGATGCCAAAGGATTCCCGACTGATTTATGATGAAGGCGTGGTGTCTAGACTGATATTTTATGTATGCATTCCATAATATGATTACGAGTGTGATCAACCCATTCAGCACTATTGTAACAAACGCTGCCCGCAAAAAGACAATGTCGTCACAGTGTGTTTAAATAGTAGTGATCACGGTGTGTTTATATAATGATCACAGTGTGTTCACATAGTGATCGCAGTGTGTTTACATAGTGATCGTGATGCGTTCGCATAGTGCTCACGGTGCGTTCGCATAGTGCTCACGGTGCGTTCACATAGTGCTCACGGTGCGTTCACATAGTGATCACGGTGCGTTCACATAGTGATCACGGTGTGTTTCATAGGGAACACAGTATGAACACACTTCAATAAACTTGGCTCATTATCATAGGGCTTACATTGTTATCACTGTGATAACTGCGTTGGCATACAGCTCACACTTGTGTTCTTTCTGGCAAATCATGTCCATTGTGTAGATTTTGCCCATTGTAGATTTTCACACTGTGACTACCCCGTGTTCTTTCTCTTAAGTCAAGACCACTGTGTAGATTTGGGCCATTTCCATAGAGTGACACTGTAATCACTGTGTAAACACACTGTGACCACAATCTCTTTTTTCGTCAGGGAAACTCCCTGGAGAATGCGTGTGAGTTTCTGAGAGTGGTACTGGAAGGATAATGTGATTGGAACATTTACAAACGTACCGTAAATGCTCTTATCATACAAATAAATTGCAAGTGGGAGTGTAAGCGACTATTTTAGCACGTCTGATTGTTTACATGTTAAACGAATTTTATAAACAATTTAGATACCGAATTGGACCTTGAAGGCTAAGGTCAAATACGATTTTTTTTTTATATATATACTGGTGTTCACCCCACGATATCATTTGCGTTTTCGGTTTACTTAAAATGTAACTATTTTAAATTTGTAAAAAAAATGGAAACAATTATTAAGTTGTAAAGATAGTGTACATATTTTTCTAGAGATATGCTTTAATTTATTATGAAATTTATAATTTTAATTTATAAGATGAAATGTTCATTCAAATTAGCATCGTCCCATTGGAAGATCTCTGAGGACGTGAGGGTGAAAAGTAAATCTTGAAAATTAAAATTTGAAAATCAAAACTTGCAAGAAATCAATACGCTTCAATATTTTTTGAAAGTCGATATCTAAGATGATAGTTTTCTATGAAAATTACATAAAACAATTTATTATATCTTGTTACACAGTGAATTTAGTAGTACAAAGGTAATTTTTGCATTTTGTCGTGTCACTCACGGCATGTAAGGGGTGACCATTTGCCACCGAGAGGGTATGATTGATTGTGACTATGTATGTTAGATAGGTAATCTATTTACACACATGTTCTAGGACTCGTGGTACTCTTGGAGAACTAAATTACTTTAGTACGAATCCAACCATAACCGATAATGGTCAGACACCCATGTCCAAAATTTGTCGTGTCCCTCACGCACCTTTTTTTTTAATCATAATTACTTGACAAATTGTAGAATTCAAATCCAACTGGTAATGACACATGCCAGTCCTACATTATACCTAATATGGTAGTCATCAACCATTCATAACCTCCAAGTGGGAAGATATGAGCCCTTGCGACTCACAAATTGTCGTGTCACTCACGTTTGAAAATGACCCTCTGCCCTTTTGCCACGATATCTCTTCCTGAACCGCCAAAAATTCCACAGAAAATATGCACCCCGCAATAATATTCACAGAGCTGCAATTTGTATGGAATGCTAAGGACTTAAATTAGGACTTTCTTGGTTAGTCCAATGCACATAATGCTTAATGTGGGATAGCATTTCTGTGTATACATGTTAATCATTTGTTTGTTAACTGCAGGTACAGCGTATCTTGAAAAACACTTTCCCAACTTCACCCGGTTAGAAACAGCATATTCACGCGATTTCGAATTTCTTCTTTATTTATGATTTTTTTTAAATAACAAATGTTTGAGAAAACTCTCATTTTATTTTTGATATTATATGCAATTCTACAGTTTTGGCTTGGCAAATGACAAGGTTTTTTTTAATGACACTTCATTAACATTATCCAGATATTCATTGTGTAGAATGTCAATGGTAGTGGTGTAACTCATTTGCAATATAGTACACACCTGTTACTTTTTATCTATTATTTCTCATCATAGTTTGTATTTTATATTTTTCACAAGAATGTGACTGTTGCGTGTGATTAATTGCAAAATTAATACTTTTTTATGGTTAAACACAGATGGCAGTTTATTGTAATAGATTTCTAGTAAACAAAGAAAAAAGATATGTAACTTTATCATATACTGAGGTGACGGTGTTATAATCGCGTGTGATACTATAATTATAGAGGTATAATATTGTTGTCTTACATTCCCGTGTGTATAAAATGACCGATAAGTACTATATTCAGTCAGTACTATCAACGTGCGAAACGCTTTGTAATTTCATAATTTGACAAATTATGAAGGATGTGAACAAAATCGCGTGCCATTTTACCTTCAGTTTCAGTTTAATGTATTTTTCTTTCCAAAGGCAAGATGATAAAGAGTGGATGTGAATCTCTGTCACGTCTTGGTTAACACCTGAAATGTGACAATCCGATACAAAATTTCATGGTGCTATCTCGGGTTGGCTAACCGGACGAGTTGGCTCAGTGGTAGAGCGTCCGCTTCTGGTCCGGGACGCGAAATTTTTTTCCCCACGACATTGACGAAATAAACCGCTGCAAAAACAAAACCGTACTGCGGGTTTCGAACCCCGGGTCAAAACGCGCAGTCAACACAGCGCGCTATTCAATGTAGCCACACAAAGCGACTCGACTGCAGACGTCTTCTTTAGCAATATGTACCAACGGTTTCGATAGTGCGAGTCTGCGAGACGTTAAAACCGTAGTGAAAGTACGCATGCGCCGTGCGAGAAAATCTCGTGGGAATAAAAATATAGCGTCCAGGACATTGCGGGTTCCGGCTCGTGGTCGCGTCATACCAAAGACCATTATAAAAATGGTACCTACTGCCTCTAGCCTGGAGCTCGGATATCGAGATGGTGTAAGGCATGGAACTACCAGAGGACTAACCCCCACTGTAGTCAAACTGTTTTGTGCAGCCATGTTGCTCCGCCCGATGTTCCACAAGAGGAGCGAGACGGACGGGTTTAACTTAACTGTTTGCCTCGGGTTGTCTACGTATTGATTGTAGTTTAACAGTAAAGGTTACTGTATACGCCATATATTTTGCGTCCATATATTTTCGCGATTTTACGTCAAGACGGCAAATTCGCGAGAGTATATTTTCGCGATTTTATTGTATTTGCTTTCACTTTGTACAGAAATGTCAGAAAGTGAAAATTTTCGCGTTCAGTAAGTCGCGAAATTCGCGAAAATAAAACCACCGCGAAATATTCAGCGTATCGACGTTACCAAAAACATTTAATAGAATTAGTATTTCTTATGTTTTCGAGTTTCCTTATCTTATTTGTTATTCATTTTGTTCGAATATAGACTACTTTTATTCAAAAATATACAACTCATTGAAATTACCGAAAAAGACTGTTAGGATATTTGTTTCCATAGTTCGTTTCTTGGTTATCCTCAACTAAGTTGTTATAATCTAGATTAGTATTTATGATATTTTCCAATTTCCTTTTTTCATTTGTTATTTATTTTGTTCAATAGTGAACTATTATCAGTAAAAAAAAAAAAGTTATTGATATCCGAAAAATGGATGAATGCATTCTTTTTCCCGAGTTAGTATTTTAGTTATCCAATACAAACTTGTAATAGACTGAAGGCTTTCAATGTATGCGGTATACGTGTTACTATGTGCAATGGGCATTTACTTGAGCTCTAACCAATATACACTTACGTTTGTTTATTCTTTTGTATAAATGGCACCATGCGTGAATACTTTAAAATTTCTTTGATCATGATCGGTAAAACCAACATTGTGTTAAAAACACATTTCTCAATGTATCGAAATAATAGAAGTAACAACAGTTTCTTCGGGAAATGATTAAATAAATATAAAATATTTCTTTGTGCAATAATGAAAGATTAATGCGTATGTGCGTGTTGTGTGTGTGTGTGTGTGTGTGTGTGTGTGTGTGTGTGTGTGTGTGTGTGTGTGTGTGTGTGTGTGTGTGTGTGTGTGTGTGTGTGTGTGTCGTAGTTAATATGTGTTTCTGTATGCCTGTGTGCGTGCGTGTATGTAACATTTCTGTTTATATTGTCATAAGGTCTTTCATACGCCTTTAGGGTGATTCCAAACATGTTTAACTTCTCTTCTTGTTTATATGTATACCCACTGTACATTACTGTAAAGTGTGAGTCAAAAAAAAGCAGAAAAGTTATAGTGTGTATAAAAATGTAAACCGGGTTTATAGGGGAAATATTCCCACTTACATTTATTGTAGAGATTTTTATGTATGATATCCATAATGAGCACACCTTTTTCATTCCAGTGATACCTAACTCGCATCACTGGTGTCATGCATAACCGAGTACATTGCTCTTGAAGAGAACAATATTAAATCACACGTTTTGTAAGTTTTGCTCAGTGGACGAAAGAAGACATTGATGATTGGGTCTATAGATCTAAGAGATAATCACACATTTTTGTTGAAGTTTTGCCAAAACTTGCAAAAAATGTGATGTGGCATTTCTCTCCTCAAAAGCAATGTACTAGTTCATGCAGTGACACAAGTGACGCGATTGAGGTGTCTTTGGAAAGAGAAACGGTTGTTCTTTATGGTTGGTTATCGTCATCGTCGCCATCCGTAAATGAGTTTAAGAAGAGGTTGAAAACCCACTTGTTTAATATTGAAATTTAATTTACATGTTATAGAAGCATTGGTGGCGATCGGGGAGGGCCCCCCCCCTCGATTTTTTTCGGGGGGGGGGTCGCCCCTCGATTTTAAAAACTGATATATGGTTTTTTTTTTTCGATTTTGTTAGCATTTTTTTAATAGATTTTGTAATCGCAAACATTCAAAGTGTAAATGTGATGAAATTAGATTATTAACCCTGAAAAATGGGGATGAGGTGAATTTTAAAGTCACAATTTCCACTTTTTAACAATATTATGTGTCTTCGGAGCGTTTTTTCCTCCGCACGAGGGTATTTTTATTTCGCCTTCGTTGTTTTTGTCCCCCCCCCACTCGTCACATGAAATCTCCGCCCCTGTATAGAAGCAATGCCATCAGTCCACCTGAGTCTTTGCCTTCCTGTATTTCACTTTCCTTATGTTTTTCCAAGTATGATGGCTTTCTCCAGATTTTCTCCATCTCTTCTCGCAACACTAAAACTTTTGCTTCAGCTCTGTCGTCTGTGTTGAAAAGCGGATGTCGATCGATCCCCAATATCTTAACGAATGCTTTCATTTGATTTTTTGGGTGTCCATGGAATACAGAGAAGCTTTCTCCACCACATCTTAAATGCTTCAATACTTGTTTGATCTGCATTCTGCAACATTGCTGACCCATGTTTCACAGGCATATGTTGAAAAATCAAAGTAGAGACCAGCCTGATCTCTGTGGCTTTAGTGATGCATCTGTTCTTCCAAAGCTTTTGTATTGCACACGTTGGTGTTTTAGCCAGTGCCCTTCTTCTTCTTGCGTATGAGGCAAACTACTACACTACATCACTGAGTTGCCGTATCCAGTTCATGGTGGCAAAGCTTGGGTTGGTGAGGTCAATGGTAGGGCCCCCAAGGTGGACCAAGCATGGTACATTCGGACATGATGTGTTCTGACGTCTGTTGAGGAGCACCACACAGGCATGCTGGTGAAGGTCGGAGGCCCCAGTTGTACATGCTGGCGTTGAAACGGCCGACTCCGGTACGCAGTCGGATCAGAGTAACCCACTCTTTGCGTGGAAGACCGGCTCCTGGTGGGGTTTTCGTTCCAGGGAGGATCCTCAGCTGGGCAGGTTTCGCCGTCTCTTGCCAATCATATTTCCATTGCTCCATAAGGGTGAAGTCGGAATCTAGGAGTGAGGCTGCTTGGCAGCTGAAAGGCCGACGAGATCGTAGACGTTGGCGGCCAAGGTTTTGAGCTGTTAAAGTGCGGGCATGCAGGAGGTGAGAAGTGTCTTGGAGTGACTTCTTGACGAAGGTTGACATGTGGTGTTGCCTGCGAAGAGCAGGAGGAGCAATTCCAGAGAGGACAGGGAGGTACTTCAGCCAGTGCCCGATGTCTGATCTCTGTAATAAATGACCTTGGAACAGGTATCCTCTAAATTATGGATTATTCTTTTTCATGCGCACTGTACATCAAGAACTAATATCGAGGAATGGTCATTTTACCTTTCATGTGGTACATTGGTCATTATTTAAGACACCAGCTAACAATAAACACAGTTTGTTTTTTTTAATGTAAGCTACATGATACATCCTCCACACACTAAGTGTCTTTGATACGGTCTAAAAAAAAAGAAGCCCAGAAAAAATGTACAAAGTGATGATTTAGTGCTCTAAAAGAGTGAAAATCTACAGTATCCAGTGTCACCTTGTCCCGACCTTGTCTATTTCTTCCAATAGACTACTGTGCTATATGTCTTATTAATTTATACTCAGCCTGAGCACTTAATGTTTATTCACGCATACCATGTCAGTGGTGCTGGCAGCTTAACTTTCTAAGCTTTTGTGTGCTAGGATGTTTATTTGTCCATTTAAGCACTACTATGTAGCTGAGATAAAGAGCACTGATATAACAAAATATCGTCATAACGGACAAATTGTTCTGGCCCCTCAATAATAAAGAAAAAAATCTTTATACAGTTGACTGTCATTATAACGAACTCCTGGTGACAAGGAAGATTACTGTTTCATTGAGGTTGCAAAATATTAAAATACAACAAAATGTTCGATTTTGAGAGGAGTGTTATAACGATATTGTGTTACGCCATTGTTGTTTATAACGGGAGTCCACTGTAGTTTAATGTCTTTGCAACCTTTATTAAACAGAAATTACTCTGCTCATTAAGCACTTTTGCATTTATAGCTTTCTTTCTATACACATTGCTAAAGTAATACATGGATGTAAATAAAGTATATGTACTTACCTTTCACCAATCTGGAAATAAACTTTCGAAACTGGAATAAAGTATCAAAAGAAACTCGATCGCGATACGATTATTGTGCCCAAGAATCGGCCGGGTATGCCCGTCAATCGACCCTATGTACAAACTCTATGTATGCTGCGCGCCGCGTGCGCGCGCCGCACGCACAGCGGCAAACCGGCATTCACGTGGACGGCCGTAACAGGCGCGATCCCAGCGGCTCTCTGATGCGTGTTGTGCACCGCGTGCGGGTCGATTGATAGAGCCGTTACCGCATCGTGAATGCAGGCAGAGAATCCGGATCGCGGATTGGCTAACCGCTTTTTTTTTCTCAGCCTACCGGTGGCAGTGATAGAGCATGTGTTGTGATACGGTATGTAAAAAACCGCGTCAAATTTTGTTGATTTTTGTTTTTTTACA
>JZLH01S0013674.1:13055-27730 GCA_001188425.1 Eucidaris tribuloides
ATTGTTTATATTTCTATCTTTATCCTAAGTAATGCCAAGTATTTGTCTTACTATATTATATGCAAAGTGTTGTTTTGTAATTGCAGTGGTGTAATGCTGTCGTGAAGTATTTGCAATAAAATTGTTTGATGTCTGAAATTGTTTTTTTTTTCGCTATCAGACTTTTATTGAAATGTGTAGATCTTTTAGACAAGTATTCATTGAGTGGATTCATGCGAGTTTTATTATAATGCCGACATTGCCCTTAAAAAATATGATTTTTTTTGTTTTTATTATATATCTGAGCTGAAACAAAAAAACAACATTTTTTTGCGAGACATTGTTTCATATGGAAAAAAAATTATGGCCAGGGGTGGCGACAGGGTAAAATCTTAGGGAGGGCGACAATCATTAGGGGAGGGGGCGAAAATGTCAAAAAGACCTACATTTCATGAATTACACTGCGAAAACGCCATGATTTTCTGAATTTTGGCATTCCAGGGGGCGGTCGCCCTCACTGCTCCCTCTCCCCGCTCTGTGGAGCCGCGCCTGGTTATGGCTGCGGTTGACCTGGCACTCATCCGAAATTTTAGATATACGTACATGTAGTTGATCAATTGTGAGATATGACGAAATTTGCACAGTTGTTGGAATTGTTGTGGAGTGTGACGCAATTGCCAAAAGTTTCTAATTTATTGTCGGCAATAAATTTCCCATCAGACAGCTAACTGTCTGTACTAAACCACAAACTATCATGTATGAAAAAAAAAAGGTGCGTAAGAAGCATAGAGGTGAAAAATAAATGCTATTTCATTTATAAGTGATAAAGCAAAGTGTACCAGTCACAGATTTTGTCATTCACGTATGAATGAGTATAGACAATCAGACGTACCACCATTAAACACGAGTTACCATTCTATGACCAAACGTGAAATTTAAACAGTTGTCTTTAAATGCATTCAGAATGTCCATTTTATTGCCTTCATATGATATCTTGTAAATGAAATAGCAAAGTGTGGCTCTGGCATCTAACGAGAATCAAAAATACTTCGTTCACACTGAAGTATGATTCCTTTTCCATTTCCATCTTTTTTTCCCTCTTTTTTGTCTCTGTTGTGCGTTGCTCTCCTTTGCTTTTCCTTTCCTTTATATTTTTATTTCTTTTCGTTTCTCCCCACCTTTTCTTATCTGTAATAATGAGTTGTCGGTGAAATGAATGCGAATGAGACGGGACGTAGCTGTATATCCACTTTTATTCCCCAAACATTTCGGCCCTCCGACCTTCTCCACAGGGTTGCCAGGTTTTCCGATTCTCTAAACGCCAAATTTGTATTTTGAGGCATTTTATGAGTAGTATACCCTAGATATGGATAGAAATAACGTTATAATCAATTTATAACACCTCTGAAACCTCTGCAGCATCCGAAAATTTGGGTGCCGCGGTTTACCTGCAGCCAGATTTTGCGCGTGAAGTACACGTGCGCCACTTCTTTTGGACCCTATAGTGGCACCTACTTTACTGAAAATTGGGTTTCAAAATTATTTTTTTTTAAATAGGCCTATGCCATTGTGAAACGCCAATAATAATAATAAATGTCCAAAAAGCCGTTTGGCATGTATGAATTTTTGAACGCCAAACGACATTTAAAAAAAAAATGCCAAATTTGGTGTTTTTGGCGTTAAAAAATGCTAATCTATTTCTCCAGGGGTCTACAGCGTACAATACAATAAAAATGACACACCTATATTATATATATAGTATATTATATGGTACCTTGCGTGATGTTTAGCAGGTATCTATATCTTGTCTGTCCCATTTTCCCTTTTTAAAGCTTATAATATGATAGTAAGGATGACCTCGGCTGGCCTTGTAGTGGGGGAAACCCCAAATCACCCAAGGAAATACTCCATATTTCCCTGAATCCCGCCCTCACCCTTCTATCTTTTCTCCTACCTACGCGAGAAAATCTTAATGCCATTACTTGCAGATGTACCCCGAAGCGCCTTGGCTAAGCTTCTTCTTCTTCTTTTTCCTCAACTTGAAACGTAATAAGATAAGGATGATCTATTTCTGCAGAAGTGTGGTTAAATTACATTTCTTTCCTTTGCTATAGGTACGTCAGGTTGACACTTGTCAAATATAGAATTTATACAAAAGTCGCTATTATTACCTGAAAGATAATGCATTATACCCTCGTATTTATATCTAAAGATATAGATATATCTGTGTCTGTACAGATGCAAGAAGAACTAAAATGCCTTAATGTCAGATCATGCAGATGCAGTATATGATAGATAAGAACAATTTCATACAATAGTTATTATTGTAAGAAAGTGTAAAAAAATATATATATTGATTGATAATTTTATAAGTGGAGTATGAATTTACTGACATATCCATGAAAATATATAGCACACACACACACACACACACACACACACACACACACACACACACACACACACACACACACACACACACACACACACACACACACACACACACACACACACACACACACACACACACACACACACACACACACACACACGAGTTATTATAATACATACGGTATTGATAGATGCTGTATATGTGCTTCAGTGTATGTCTGTCTATGTCTTTATGTGTGTAGGGGTGTGCGGGGAATGTTTTTGTAAGTGTGGGTAGGTGACTGGGTGAGAGTATGGCTGAGTGGGTGGTTGTGGTGTGAGTGTAGGTTTGCACGGGCATGTTATGGGTGTTATGTGGGTGCAGGTTGGTGTGGGTGTAGGTGTAATGTGGGTGCGGGTGTGGCTGTGGGCAGTGGTGTAACTATGGGGGGCACGGGGGGCACGTGCCCTCACCCCCCAATCGGCCGGCAAAAAACAAAACAAAACGAAAGAAAAAAAAGAAAAAGAAAGAAAAAAGAAAACGAAAGCTGTGAAGAACCGAGCTCGAATTGTATTTATTGCACATTTTGAAATAAACTTATCAGCGTACGTCACTACGTTTTCATTCTTCTTATTTAAAACTTCTGCTTTTTACAATAATGTGGTCTGAGGGGTATCACAAGTTTGTGCATCAGCGTGTATATTTGGGCAGTCCCAATTTACTTATCGTGGCAGAGACGCCACGTTTAGTTTAGAACCTTTTATTTTTTTTTTCACGAAACGTCCACATAAAGTAAAGTTACTCTTATCGAGAGTAATGTAGTGAGTTGAAATTCGGGTATTTCGCAAAAGAAATTATTTTTTTCTTTCAAATCCGCTCGATCGCTGCGCTCGCTCGCATGACTGCCTTCCTAATTTATTTCGAACCAGCAATATTTATATGCCCTCCTCAAAATCGAACGGTTTGGAAATTCCTCCTTGAAAATCTACACACATGGTACACCTTTTGCTTATGCGCCATTCTGTATTCCTGTATAAAAATGAATGTCAAATCTGACAGATCTAACAGAGGGGTTATGTAACACTTGCATAATTCAATTTGCGCCCACATTTCGGCATTAATTATTTCGAAGTATTTTAAAAGAATACACCATAAAACGTGCTTTTTCTTAATAGAGATTAAAATTTTTCTAACCGCCGCTCGCGGAATTCCCAGTTTTAACCACTTGTGAGAAATATGCAAACATATTCCTGTAGACAAACATACATTTCCAGTGTAAGGAGGAGTTGGCCCACGGTACGCCACTGCATAATTCATTTTGTGCTCACATTGCGGTATAAATTATTTGGAATTATTTTGCAAAAATATACCGTAAAAAAAACGGTTTTTGTCCTTGAATTTTATTTTTTTCCAAACCGCTCGCTCGCTACGCTCGCTCGCGGAATTCCTTTTTGACCAATTACATGCAAAATATATTCCTTTCTAAATAGACACACACACACACAAAATTATACAAAAATTAATGAAAATCGTTACATTGCCAACCTATTTCAGTACCCCCTACCATACGCTTGTTGTACACAAAGTGCTAAAAAATCCACCATCTGAAAATACAATTTCGGGTGAGCGGCCGGGTGCCCCCTCAATAAGTTGACCCACGGTACGCCACTGGCTGTGGGTGCGGGTGTGGCTGTAATGTGGGTGTGGGTGTGGATGCGGGTGCAGGTGTGGCTGTGGGTGTAATGTGGGTGCGGGTGTGGCTGTAATGTGGGTGCGGGTGTGGCTGTAATGTGGGTGCGGGTGTGGCTGTGGGTGTAATGTGGGTGCGGGTGTGGCTGTAATGTGGGTGCGGGTGTGGCTGTAATGTGGGTGCGGGTGTGGGTGTGATGTGGGTGCGGGTGTTGCTGTGGGTGCAATGTGGGTGCGGGTGTGGCTGTGGGTGTAATGTGGGTGCGGGTGCGGGTGTAATGTGGGTGCCGGTGTGGCTGCAATGTGGGTGCGGGTGCAGATGTTTGGTGTTGGTGTGTTGATGGCATTCTTGCTTCTGTCATTATTCAGAAGTCTTCATCAACTCCTGCACCATCCTGCAACCCAGACCGACCCACATGCCCATTTGGTCTTCAGTAACCAAGGGCGTAGGCTGGGGGGTGCACTGGGTGCACATGCACCCCCCCCCTCCGGCAGAGCCATAGGAGTTCCACCCTAATAGCAAAAAAAAAAAAAGGAAAAAAAAATTGCACCACTTTTTTTTTTTTTTTTGCTTTTAACGCCTGAAATTTCTCCACTTAGTTCACATCCCTAAGATGTGCACTCTCCCTGTTTCTCACCTCCCGAGATGTGCACCTTCCGGCTCATCCCAAGACAAGCCTACCGCCACTTGGTACCGTGACGAAACTTGAAATAATTAGATTTGCAACACTACAGGTGATGGTACTCAGAAAATATGTAATGTAGTGTACAATTTAGAAATTATGTTATGCATTTGAATACATATAGCAAAGGAAAAATAATGACAGGTATATATTCAACTGTTAAAACATAAAATATACAATACTTTAAACCAAATGTAAAAGTGTCCTCTCTATCTTATTGATCACAATTTCTTAATACTTAGTGTATAAATTAAAACACAATGACAAGAAATAAACTGGAAACAACAACAACAACAACAACAAAACTTTAAAGTTACTTTGTATTACCAGCAGCGATTACTTGTTTTTGCAAAGTCACTATTTGAAATTGCTTGTGCAGCGATGTATTCAAGCATCACAAATGAATAATATGGTAGAATGTTTGTCTTCTATTCAGGGGATTGTTACAAGGATTTCTGTTGGTAAGCTACGTTTGTCATTAAGATAATTATCGAATTTTTACACAAATTTGCTGATAACATTTTTCAGTATGTAGTTTTCAAATCTTGATTTTTAAATTTTGAACAATTTTTGCTTTCACTAACGTTCAATAACTTGGATAGCTACATAAATGTTTGAAAGCAATCTTTATAATAATTAGTGCAGATAGTATATATTTATTTGTTGTACGTAATTAAACCAAAGATATGAAACTTATTTTAATTTTTTCTTCAAAATCAGTACATAAACTATGAACAGATGAAAAGATCGAGCAGGTATTTTTTTTTTCAATTTCCTCCGAGTGATTTTCACCACAGGGATGTTGCGGTCGTACGGCGGCGACACGCCGCAACCTCACCCAACAAAGTCTGGCGACGGAAGCCCTCATACCTTCACTAATTCCTCCACTTTGCGGCGTGATGTTTTGTGTTTTTATCGATTATCAATTGTACCCTGCATGTAGCCAATCTATTGATTTGGTTCCATGTGAGGTCCTTTCTTTGATTACAAATTTGTGTTTAATCTGTATAGTTCCAACCACCAAAGGGAACTGCAATGAAACAAGGGACAGAAAGAGAATCAAATATTATCATTTGATTACATACGTCACTTAATAATACTTTGTTCCAATGTGAACGTATGGAAATTATAAATTGCCTGCCTCAACGAAATTATCTATTTCTGTCCACATACTTTGAAAACTAAAGTCTAAACAATGATTTCGTTCCAACATTCAAATTCATTTAAATTCAAATTTTATTTAACACTCTCATAAAAAACAATACAAAAATTTATACAAATATTACATAGGTAAATAAATATAAAAATTACAAATCACAAAACAACACATAACAACATAATGAGAGTGTAAGGGGTGAGCAGAAAGGAGAGACTCCTTTATGAAACCTACCCGCGGGAAAAAACATTAGAATATGGACATTATAGCAAACATAAAGGACAAAGAAAAATACTACATTGTTAACAAAACTAAACAGAACACATCAGACATAATGCCTAGATTATTTACAATATTTAATCATGTATTGTTCAAATAGAAATTGTTTGTATTTGTATTTTAAAACCATGAGTGTATTTACTTGATTTAATATCCAGGGGGTTATATTTTGCCATATTGTGCGTCCTTTTAAAAAACATAGGATTTCCTCATGGCATGTAGTTCTTATTTTTGGGGTATGGTAATTACTAGCATTTCTGGTATTGTAATTATGTAACATCTGCTGTTAAGAGTGAACAACAGTTTGATAATAAAGGCCGAAGTTGTCCCATAAAACATAAGAAACATAAAAACAGCATATGAACAATTGCCTTAGGTCAAGTATATTTAATATTTTAATTTCATGAAATAAAGGCTTGGAATGGGCATATAAATCGAATTGATTAATAATACGTATGGCTTTCTTTTGGAGTTTAAATAATTGTCGTATACTGCTCTCTGTGCCTTGCGAATTTGCCCATGCAATCAATTACAATAACTTAAAATACGGTGTTCATCAGAGTATGATATAACATTTTTAATAGTGATTAGAAGATAAAATTGAATCTTTCCGTAAAATACCATATGTTTTGCAATTTTATTGCCACACAACACAATGTGTTCATGCCACTCAATTTATGATTTATTATACACCTAAGGATTTTAAGTTTTGAACAGCAGCGTCAAAGTATGGTCATTAACCTGTACTTGTTACTGTATCGATATCAATATGTCTTTTGTGAAAATCATTACTTTGTTTTATCATAATGTCAAAAACCAATTTATTAATTTGAGAACACCAATTAAAAAGGCCTAGACAATTGTTGTTTAAATTCATACTGTAAAATTAAGTAAAAGAGTATAACCATTAAAACTGTATAAAGGATTTGCCTCTTTGCCACATAAATCAATACATAAGTAAATAAGCCAAAATAAATAAATAAGATAACTAAAACAATAATTTAGATAAATAACTTAATAGTAAGTTTGAGGAGGATATATCAGAACAAAATTTACCATCCTTCAGTGATGGCATTGCTTCAAGAATAAATTGAAAGGTTAAATAATGTTTTGAGCCATTTTATACTGAAGATCGTTTATGATATTAATTTCATTTGGAAAAGAGTATATGGAAACTTTATTTTTTTATTCCAAACCAAGTAAGTTTTTCGTAAAACTTAAGAGCGTAAAATACATGAAATTGATACACATTTTATGTTTTCTTATCACAAAATTGATGTATTCCTAGTCAATATTAATGATTCACCAATATGCGACTAATCATACATTTCCGTTTTATACGACTTTTCAAATTTCGTTTACTGTAATATACCGGAACTTTATGGTCTGACCATTAAAACACATAACACCGTTCAAGATAAACTTATCACGAACGATACAGTGTATATAACAGTCGAAACATGAAACAGTATTGTATGACCTCCAAAGCCAACTGATGGTTTCATAAAAGAGACATCGCAATGGAAATTTGTACTGAATATACTTCAACCTGAACGCCACTTTATTTTTTCATCTCAAAATCAATTTTCTACCTTTTTTTGCCCCTTTTTACCGGGTGAAATTTTCGTTTTCGTTCATCAACCACGGCGTGAAGAATTTACTTCCTACATCGTTAGATGATTAGTCATGCGCTTTCATGCATTTTGTGCATGCATGATTCTTTGGTTTATAGGCGTCTTCCTTGACATTTAACATCTACTAATAAGGTTAACACCATTCTTCTTATCTAATCCCCGTTTTTGTTTTGTTTATCAAAAAACAAAACGCAACGACACTGTGTTTTTAGTTAAATATTCATAGATCTAGATTATTCTTTCGGTCAGGCCTAGGGCAGACGACATGCATACTGTCCTGATTCGCTAATCATTCGCCAAATTTCTATTTCACGCTTTGTTTCATACGAATGCACCCACACAAACACGATAAATCGAATTTGCAATGGTTAATCTTATAATCGTAAGACAAAGGCACTGCGAGATGTCTCCGTCTTTTCTATTTTTTTTTTACTGACTGAACGAAGCACTACAAACGTACACTTTTCAGTTTTAAAGGATACATAATTTTTGGTGTAAAGGTATCTTCCAAAAGATAATCTGAAAATGTATGTTAAACTTGATTGGTGTACATAAAGTAATATGTAACTTTTGAAACTGGCCGTTCTCAAAGTTTTGAGGTCATCAGGTTTAACTTTGAATATTAAACATTTGTTTGAATGTTTATTTTTTCCATAACATAACAAAATTTCAGACATACATACAAAGAAAAATTCCAGTTAGTTGTACATGTACGATAAAAATATTAAAATTTGTATGACATTATAAGTAATTAACATTTTAATGAAAATGGAAAAAGGGAAACACCATCGACCATGCTTCAAAATTTTCGTGTTTTCTCTTCCACAGTTATTCCATATTTTCGCCTTACATACTGATAGAAGGATCTAAAAGATCACAATACTTTGGTTTCATGTGATATAAGCCAATGGCTGTGACGTTACAAGCAATTTACTGTTAACACCCTTCTGCTTAGAGCATTTGCTAACGACCTTCTGCCAGCCGGACTGTTAACGCCCTTCTGCATGCTTAGAGCATTTGCTAACGCCCTTCTGCCAGCCGGGCGACGAATTATAAACACGTTTAGTTAGAAATTTTATATTTATCACCTATATGATATCAAAGGTTCGTGTTTCTTTCTGGGACACTTCATAAACACTTGAACACGTTTCATAAACACGTTTAAGCGTTTAGGTGTTCAGAAAAACTGTTTGTTGACGCGTTTATGATTTTCATCACCTAAACACTTAAAAGTGTTTATGAAACGTGTTCAAGTGTTTATGAAGTGTTCCAGAAATACACACGAACCTTTGATATCATGCAGGTGATACACAGGATTCTAACTAAAAGTTTTATGATATCCAGATAAACGTGTTCAAGTGTTTATAAAGTGTTACAGAAAATTGTTTATGAAAGTGTTTAGTATTTTTACAGTGATATACAGTTCATCTTGAGGTGAATTTTAAGAGCAAACATTTATTGTCATATTTTGTCTACGTGTCTCTCTACCTATCAGTCATTGCTACACTTGTCGTAATTTAATCAACAAATATTGGATCATTAAAAGTTCACCTTCTTTGCGGTTTAAATGGTTTGTGTACACGTAGGAGTCCTAATTAATTTGTACAATGCCATCAAAATTATTACCTGGTCATCGAAAAGAAACATTTATTGTTGTTATTATTATCTGTCCAGAAAACTACGTGGGTGGAACTCGGGATGTGGTCTTCGAAATACCTTTGTGGATTGACGTAATATTTGACGTCATTTTAGTCTCTGAACAATACAAAACAAAACAATTTGAAATTACAAATTTGTCTCTGTTTGTTATTTCAGACAAGAGCAATTTATATATATCCCATAAAGATGGGTAGAATAATATAGAATAGAGAAAAAGAAAAATGTATACAAATACTTACATACATTCAGGTGTATAGTAAACACCTTCGAAAACATGTTTTAATTTGACATATTTATTTTTGTCTCAAAGAATATCTAACAAAGAAATACAAACATGGTACGTAATTATAAAATACTTTGAAAGTACATTCAATAGAAAAAATAGGCCTATGTACAAACTGACACTTTCAAACATATTGAAATCGTAGCATGGTGAATAAAGAGAACTGAAGGAACCTAATGAAAGGGTAAACTTGTAGAACTGAGTTTTCACAAAATAATGGTCGTCGTATAAATGTTGGAGAGCGGATAAATTATTGGATAGACCGAACACAATAGTATAAGAAGTAAAATGCGGCAGGGGACTAAAAGAGAAAGTATAAGTATGTTGTTTTCCCTACATTCAAGTTGTGAGAGACACTCACAGTAAAATAATATATTTTGAAATGTATAAATACATACATGTATATATACATTAACATATACACATAGGCTGCGTATACAGAACAACTATATAGAAGAAAAGTACTCAGTGTACCTGAAACGATCAGGAGAGCTGACCTCAAAACCAAAACAGCATGAATCAATACACAATTATGTTATAGATCTACTAAATTATCACCATAATTTATTTGACCTAATTTTGTATTCATGTTTTATCACTTTCCGTTAATCTGTTTTGTATTTTTATAGATCTATTCTTTTCTCTACCCATTGACAAGTTGATACCCGAGTTGTTTTTATATTACTCAAAATAAGTGCGTAAAGATTTTTCTCCAGTTGGTGACAGTTTACTGTTGATGTAATCGTCGTTGTCAGGTTTCCATCGTGTAGTGGTTAAACCAGTCAAGGTGAACAAACAACAACAAAAACAACAACATTTCATAATCATGAACACATTACATTAGAGTGACGTAAGCGGAAGTAGACGGAAACATACAAGACTGATTCACTGAACTCTAGACTATAGTTCACTGGACTGATTCAAAATCCAATAGCAACGGATCTATACCGGAAGATGGGAGAACACAAAAATGCATGGAATGCTAGACTTTATCGATTATTACTGTAAGGAACGACTATGTTACCATTCAAACATTTAACACGGAAATTGGTCGTCCAAGATTTTGAATGCGAAGACAATGTAACAAGTAATCACATAAGTAGACGTTTAGGCCCTACTGTTGTCCTAAAACAAGATTTCTGAGTCATTTAAATCAACAGATCAAGCCTTCTGGAGGTTGATACCAGGACATCAAAAATCATACATTCTCTCTGCAAAACTTTCATGATTTTGTTTAATGCATGTAATTTATTCATAGATTAGATAACGACATTGTATTATATTAGACGAAATACTAATAGTTAATGATACCTTTTGTTACGGTAATTAGGCCTACTACAATTTTGTTTATACGTTCGATCTGATATCAGGTTAAAAAAATAATAAAACATATAAAACATATTATAACGAATTATAGATTATTCATGAAAATGGTGCAAATAGTAATACATTCTCTTTGCAAACCTTTCATTTAAAAGATTTATGTAAGTAATAAATACATTAGATAATGACAGTGTATTGTATTCCATGAACTCAGACAAATGATACCCTTCCTGTTGTGGTATTTACTGTGATTATTTTTGTTAAAACATTCGAGTTGATTTCAGATCAAACAGTTGTCACTTAAAAACAATACTACGAATTAGATTTTTCCTGAAAACCACTAACTTTGAAAAAATGAAAGCTCATTTCATATAATCTTCCAAAGTTGTCACGCGATTTCTGTGTTGCCCGATGGATACATCGTTTTCTATAATGGTTGAAAACGTTTTCCACGAATTTGGGTTCATCACGGAGTTACTCCTGTTTTCTAAGATGAAGCACCTGCTGCCACTGTATAATTCACTGATATTACAATAATATTTGTCTGTTCAGTGACTGGTACAGTGTATTTCTATTTTACTAATTCTATTTTTACCTATTTTGTTTCCTTTTTTAATCGGAAATCATGCTCAATTCAGTTGTTCTTCAGAAGACATGCGTGAAGTAAGAAAAAAAATGAAATAAATCAGAAAATAAACTTGTAAGATATTCCATTATTCTGATGAAATTGGTACAAAACATATACCTTTTTGGCACCCTTGCAATGAAAATGAGATTATTTGAGTATTGACTACTTTAAAAGGAGTAGAGAGAACTTATGAAAGTAACAGAAATCGGACAAGATAGAATGGTTGACTTTGAAAACGGATGATTATTTACATGAATTCTCAATGGACTGCAACATGTTACCTCGGGCGAAGGGGCCATGAAAAGTGTAAGTAAATTGCTAAACTTTTTCAAGAAAACATTTAACACTGCATTCCACTATAACAAAAAAAAGTCGTATATTTGTCATGTTTAAAATGAGATTTTGATATTAATCTCTGATTTTTTTTAAATCAATTGTGACTCTTTTTACGGATTATCGTCTGTTACAAAAATGCTTTTGCTGTTTAATTGATGTAAAATTCACCCTGTGAAGTATAATATTTTGACATGATAAAAATCAGGAATACATGCTGGTATCGGAATGAAATTTTCTGTTGCTGTTGTTGTTGCTTCTGCTCCTGTTGTAATAACGTAAGTCTATTACAGGACAGTTATTATAAAAAAAAAAAAAACGTTGTCAGATCAGCATTGTAGACTGAGCAAACTTTGCTTCATCTACGTGAATCTCAGGGTATGTCTTTTGCAGGCCCCCAGAAGCACAGCAAAACATCACTCATGCCCTTAGGCTAATTATGAAGGACGTATCTGTAAAATTTTCAAATAAGCAATAAATTATTGCTATAAATCTAGGATTTGAGAAATGCACCAAAAAAAAAACCTGTCGTTTAAATACACAGGCTAACATTGTGGATATTCAATTTAAAAAAAATGTCAAACTGTGTTATCTGAGCTATAGTATAACTAAACACCCTATAATATATAGAATAAAAAAAGTTTGGAAAGTTATGCTGCCACTGGCAAGATATGCATAAATAAACCATTTCCACTCCGGTGGAGGATAAAAATAGCCTAGATCTACACACAGTAAGTCTATGAGAGGAAATGGGCAGGTGAATCCGGTCAACTTGAGTGCTTGTAGATTTTCACTTTGCAATACAATTTTTTTCAGGGCTTCGATTTTAGACCTCCTCAAAGACACTGGTAGCATGGGGAATCATGTGGCTCATATTTTTTTTTAACTGTGGTAAATGTTAGCTAATACCTTTAAGGAGAATTAAGCATAAACATAGGAGTATCTTAATTTTATCAGGGGACGATAAAAATAAGCCCCATATAGAGCCATACAGCAGGTTTCCGTGCTACGAGTGATATTGACATTGTTTATTTTAGAATGAGTCAACGTTTGACTATGGGAATTATGTAGCTCACATATTTCTTTAAATTGTGGTCATTTTTAGCCTATGGCATTTATGTATGTTCCGGGATTACTAAACTGAATCACTTCATAAAGCATTATTAGACTATTTAACGATTAGTTTATCAATACTAATCTATGCAAAACATTTGTCATTTATAAATTGTAAAATACAAACTTGACATTCATAAAAGATGAACACCCATTTAGGGTAAGGGTCTGAGAGTAGACTAGGAATTTGAGTAAGGCGATAGTTTAGTTCAATTCAGAAACTAACGGTCGCTGTAAACTGAGGTTGTAGTTCCTACAATGTGTCAAAGGTTTTAAATGTTTTTTTTTTAATATACACGAGTATATTTAGACAATTTTATTTTTTATTTTTTAGGCATGCAAAGAAGATACCCTGCCTTTAAAAGTTGTAATGCTTGGACCATGGTCTTCGTTCAGTATCTTTGGTCTTCTGTGAGTCACCGGCGACAAGAAAGGGGCGTTTTCTGACCACCATTATTTGTAAGAAGCCGATTTGACTTTATCGGCAGCGAAATAGGATAAAGGTGGGAAACCTAACGGAGTTGTAAGTAGGCTACGGTTTCTTGATCAAACTAATGACACTCCGGTTCCAGCGAGCCGAACAGCGGAAAGCAACTCATTCCGGTATAATGCACGATACTCGCTGTTTTCTGCGTGATGCATTTTACCAATCTTTTCCTCCTTTTCTTAATTGTCTGATCTGATTTGACACACTCGACTTGCTCCGTGAAGATGGTATAGAACTGTGAGTCTGAGGAAGGTTGTGTGACTTCTGTTTGAGAAGGGTTAGCTGGACATCAGATCGGTGACCCCATGCATTATTCTTTCATCTGTTGAATCGAGTTAGCATCACTTGATATGGTCTCTCCCGGCCCGCCTGCTCGATGCCACCACCTGCTAAAAGATGCAGTGCATCCCAGAAAAAAAACCCCAGAACACTAAAACAAAGGCTTATTGTGCAGAAGCAATGGGGTAAAGGATTGAAGTAATATGTTCAAAATAAACTTTGACTTATGCTCTTTCAAATGATACATTAATCAAACTTATTCATCTATGCATCTCTGTGTACCATGACTTTGAAAATTTAATGTCAAAAAACATTTGCTATACTGGTTGCCTTTGACACTGGGCACATCAGAAAGAGAAAAAGATGGACACATTATGCTTATTGTCAAAACCCAAAAGTGTAGCAAATGGTTTTTAACATAAAATATTCAAAGTCATGGTACTCAGAGATGCATGAATAAATAAGGTTGCTTGATACGAGTATATCATTTAGAAGAGCATAACTCAAAGTTTATTTTGAACATTTTTTTTTTCAATATTGCTTCCGCACAGTAAGCCCTTGTTTTAGGATTCTGTTTTTTTTCTGGGACGCATTATATATCCACTGAATTCACACACACACACACACACACACACACACACACACACACACACACACACACACACACACACACACACACACACACACACACACACACACACACACACACACACACACACACACACACACACACACACACACACACACACACACACACACACACACACACACACACACAC
>JZLH01S0013674.1:27780-39912 GCA_001188425.1 Eucidaris tribuloides
ACACACACACACACACACACACACACACACACACACACACACACACACACACACACACACACACACACACACACACACACACACACACACACACACACACACACACACACACACACACACACACACACACACACACACACACACACACACACACACACACACACACACACACACACACACACACACACACACACAGGTGTCGATCCTGGGGGAGGGGGGAAGCGGGGCAATCGCCCCCCCCCATGAAAATGTTGGAGGCAAACATTTCAATTTGCTTCCCCCCCCCCAATAATTTTTGACAATTTGAAAAAATTCATAATGTGCAATGCAAATATCTGTTTTAAAAAGCATTGGAAAGCACTATAAAACCATTAAACATGGCATAAAAATACGATTTAACATACAAAATTGCCAATTTATTGCCGCACGTCGCGCGCAAAATTCTGTACTACAATTTGGCACGCGGAGCGTGCCGAAAATTTTGGACAGACCCCCCCCCCTCCCGCCAATCCGAAATATGGATCGACGCCCCTGCACACACACACACACACGAAGAATAAAAATGCACATTTTCCACCAACAAAAATGCACAAACAATAGTGGTCTCACAGTTGCATTTAGTACGTGTCTATAGGTAAATTCCACGGATGCACGCTTTATTCTATAATAACGTTCTAAAAATAATTCTTTTTCTTTCCATATTTGTTCCAAATTCAAGATTCAAAGGTAATTTATTACGTCTTTAAAACATACAGAAATTTTTGTTTCCATCGGCAAAACAACACATAAGAAATATCAATAGGCCTACACTGTAAAATAAAGCATCAATTATTACATACTTGAATTATATGACATAATTTTTCAAATGTATATTCTTAATGATTCTCCGATTGCACAATGGACTACCACACAACTGTATGATTATACAAGTGTATCCAAACGGAAAAATACAAACGTGTATGTGCGCGTGACAGAGAGGTTTAGCATGATATGAAACTCGAAGATGATATAAAACAATGTTACCATTTTTATCAATAGATTATTTCATTTCTTTTTTAATCAGCGAAAAGGGGGTTAAACATTGTGTTACGTTAAAAAATCCGTTCTCCACGAATAGGAGGTATAAACTTCCACTACTAAACCGTCACAGAAATATTCACTCTACTTTGAGCATATTTACAACAACGAATCCAAACAAGTGCGCTTCGAGAACAAAATCGGGAATTAAGTGTTCATCTTGTTAAGTATACTCGAACAGCAAAGCCCCTTTCTCTTTTTTTCCTCTCAAAAATTGCAGTCATGCAAGCATAACGTGTGATCTACTTATACTCCGCCGACTGTCGTCATTGTTTTGTATACATGTTGAGATCTTGGCGCAAAGTTTTTGTTTAATCTTTTCTAATTCTGTTCTCATATGTCTCCCACACGCGGGACCATGAGATAGACAAAAATACAGGAGCTAATCCAACTGTAAGGATCTGTCTCTATACCTTCTGAAAATGGCGCGATCGATTTACGCGCTTAAAATCAACACACTGTAACGGGGTGACAATTGAATCATTAAGTGTGAAATAATTCGAATCGAAATTTTGTAAAGAGAAGACGAACAAACCGTAAGATTACTTTCGGTGACTCACGAAATAAGATTTGATGTTGGAGAAGATATACAAACCGGGACCTTGTAATATCTAGGATATTGATGAACGGCTTCAAAAACTGTTCTCGGTTATTGTTTGGAAAGTCGGAATTATTAACGCGTGTTCGATTAGCTTACGAATGGGTACAGTGGGAATGAAAACAAATGTGTATTGCTTTAGTGGGTAAGAGATAAGTTTCTTGTGTTGCGAGGTCTATAACTCTATTGATTTCTTCGTGCAAATAATTAGTTAACTTGAGGTAGTCATACAAAGTTTAAAGTGGATAATTACAGGCAATATATCACCTTTATTTCAGTTTTTCCGAAATCGATGGGTAATGAGCATTGGTCAATATTTTTGTATATAGCCCCGGCAGAAGACGGTTATTCGTTTAAATCGAAAATGGGATTTGCTTTTTTTGTGTGTTTCGTATTTTGTCATTATTGAACAAGGGGAAGTTGGGTATAATGAAGGTAGAGACAGTTGCAAAAAGCCCCCCCCCCCTTTTTTTCTTAAATTAATAACTGAAATTTAAAACCGGATATCTTTTTTAAGTATGACCCACTATTTGAACTGAACCTCCTGAAACAACTTGTCAGGAGAACTAAAAATACAAATAAACCACATTGACGTGGAACCATTATACAATAAGCGTGACATTATGTCAGTAGATGACACCCGTTTTTTTCTTATATGATGGTTTTATGATTTTTATGCTCTATGCATAACAAGAAATTAATTAGGAAAGAAATGCCGAAGTTGTGAAGAGGGTAACAAATTTTGGCTGAAACAGGATACGAATCAACGACTTCACGAAAACATGATTTGACCGGTCAGCTATGCAATGATTTTTTGTTTGTTTGTTTTTTTAAGTAAATGCCAAATCCCTTAGCACGTGCATATGATTGTACCTCATGTTTTAAGTACACCGATTTTGTTCAACTTTTATTTGTACTTATAATGAGAGCAAGAAGGTTATATCATCATGCAATAGTCATGCGGAACTTAGAAAACCGATTTCATTTTGACTAATGCGGTTTCCCGCAAAACAAAAAACAAAAAATAGCCTAGTTTGGTCAATATTCCCACATCCTCATAAATTCTAGGCTTCTGTATAGGCCTGTTGCATAATTTCTGTAAATCCTTGGTAACTGGGACATGAAGGCAAAAACTAACAAACAACTTATTCTTTGTTGGTCAACGATCATATGAATGTATCACACCGTGATGGGACGAGTTATTAATATTATCAATGGGATTTTGATGGTTAATACAATTGGAAATTTGTTTTTGAAATATTCAAAATTAGACTCTGACTTGCCCTTAATTATAAACTGCCTTCGATTACAATATTAACAATATTTTGATATAATGTACCCATGTAGGAAAGAACGTGTACATCAAATTATAGGACTATCATGCTTTTAAGCTTATAGCTTATGTGCTAGTCTTTTTTATGGTATAATAACATATCAAATCAATTGTTTTACAACATGTATAAATACGTATATAATTTGTGAATTGTTTGTAATCTTGTGATTGTGAAAACGGACCCTGCAAAATAAATAAATAAATAAATAAATATTAAAAAAAATCACTTTAATTGTATATAGTTTTAGAATATTATTTAAAGATGTGAAGAAATAATCAAGAAGATATGAAGATATGATCATCTTGCTAAGTTATTATTCTGGACATAATTATATAGAAAACATAAATTACTGCTGAAATGTAGGTGTTCTAAGTGTATATACATGTAATAAAATTATCAGTATTTTGTTAAGTGTTTTTACATTTTGTTAAGTTCACTTGGTTGAAACATTATTTTGGTAAGGTTTGTTTTAACGGTTGTCCAATTTGATGATGAAATAACAATAAATAAATAAAGTGACAAGTAAATAAATGAATAAATGAATAAATAAATGATTTCTTACACTCAGAATATCTGTATTATTGACGTAGATTAATTCCTTTTGCTCAAAGGAAATCGACAATCCTGTCTGCAAAACAGACATTCTCTCGTCTTAGCAATGGTCACACGATCAAATTCAGTACGGCTTCATGATTGTCAAAGAATCACTTTGCATCATTCCAATCCGGTGCTATTGTACTAATCACAACTATTACTGTAAAGTCATTGCGTATAGAGTTGAAGAAAAGCGAGTATAGCGCATTGGTTGACTGATGTTAATTCTACATTTTCTTTAAAGGTCCTTTGCAATCCAAATATATTTTAACTTCTGTTGATGTCTCTCGGAATGTACATCACCAAATCACTGAATATTTCATGAAAATGTGCATAATAATTTTTTTTTAAAATCCAAAACATTTTCTGCAAACCTGCTGAGCCCCACCCCTAAAAATATTCTCCAAATCATCTTTATTCATATTCTTCGTGTGACATCATAAATCCTGTAATTCTTGGGCGAAACAATAGACAGAGTTATTTACGTACTTTGATATCACTTTGTATAACTGAACATAACAGCATCACATTTTTACACGTTAACCCCTCTGACAGCCTTTGATCATAATAGCCATTGTTATGTCAGAAAGAAACATATGGCATTGTTGTAGATAGGTGTACGTAGTAATAGCAAACTATGTGAAGGCACATAACTCTATTGTTTACCTCAAGGGTTAGAGGATGGTGATGTCACATGAAAAATAAGAATAAAGACGATTAGGGGAAAATATTTACAGGTGGGACTAAGCAGGGTGCAGAAAATGTTTGAAAATATATGATGTATTTTCACGAAATATTTAGTGATTTGGTGATGTACACCAATAGGCATCAACAGAAGTTAACGTGCATTTTGGATTTCAGGGGGCCTTTAATCATCTCTTGAGGGTGGGCCCTCATGTCTAAACCTTTACATCTAATTTGTAACGCAATTTTGGGATTCATCTCATACCACCTATTCAACCTTTTGCGAGTTCTTTTCCCTCAATAAATTAATGACTTTGAGACAGAAGAAGTACAAAAACGAGTGATTAGCTAAACGTGTGAAAAACAAGAATGTGTATTATTGGTTAGGTATATGTTCCACGACCGAAATTCGTCTGCTTGGGGCAAAAACGGCGTAATCATTCCACAGATTCTATGGAAATTGCACCTTTCTTCCCCGCAGAGACCAATTTAATTGCAACTTACGTTCCGTCTGGGCATAACCTCACAAAAAAGATTGTTCATTTGCCGCCCAAAATCGAAGCAATTATTGTCTGCACGACGCGTCTTTGTCCCTCTAAGTAGTCGCAACAAGGGGCGTGTTGCATGATTCAAATCCAGAACGTCAGGAGTACGATAAATAATGAAAAAGAAACCCTCAGTCGTGATCAGCAGTTGTACTTGAACAAAAGGACGAGGGTTTAAGTGGAGAGTAAAACGCTTCATCAATTCCTGCTAAAAATGTTGAGTTACAGTAGTTTGCTCAAACAAATGGAAAATACGGCTTACAGACCTACATCACTGCTATATGTGATGACAATCAGACGAATGGTGGTTAAGTTGCTTGATTGCCCGAATGCTATCTGCTGATTGATTTCTCTTGAAGACTGTGTTCTTTCTTGATTTGTGCAAAATGAACAGCGAAAGAACTTAAGGAAGATGTGGAATTTATTTGTTCATTTACCATAAACAACTAAACAAAAGAGAGGTAAAACTGTGCTTCAACAAAAATCGTTGATCGTGTAAACTCAGGAGAAAAATGTTTCGTACAAATTATTTATCTAATCGATTTATCGAAAAGGATAGCTGATTCCTATAGGATAAAATAATCACGTCAAAAGTTGATTACGATCAAGTCTACAAGCCTGTCGAAAAACAGTACAGTATATATGATACCAACTTTGATTTATTAAATTTATTCCAATGGGAAATAACATAAAACTAGGCCCCCCAAAAGAGGTTAATCGTTATTTAATCGTTTAGATTATTCTCACTAGATAGTTATGCTGACAAACTGCTTTCATCAAGGAACTCGTTGATTACATATTTAGTAATGTTATTTTGATCAATGCGTTGAACTTCCGATATTCAAAACAATTTCAATGCATGGCACACAGTACTGGTATCTTACCACCTCAATTCACTAATTCATTAACTTCTGGCGCAATTATTTGCATCAGACTTGGTTTCTGGTTTATTCTGCACGTTAGGTACATCGTCTTATCATCAGCAATCGTTTGAAACTTTGTAATAACGCCGCGATGGGCATAGACTCTGCAAGTAAGACCAGAGATAGACCAAATCTTCGACCAGGTATCAAAGGGTGGATGATACTTATCCTGACAGCATCAGACAAACAGACCACACGGTCATTTAAATATTTGACTCTCGTTTGTTGACGCTGTTTTGATTCTGACATAAAATGAACAATCATTCTTGTTTTGTAAATCAGTCGATTGACGGCGAATTGGTAGATCGAAGTACTTGGCATAAAAGGTTTCACTGGAAGCATCCTGCTGAGCGGGTGAAAGACCTGTGCGGTGTGTTAAAAGGTACCATACAATTCTCACCCCGAGTGGGGCTATCATGGCGGCTGGACTCCTTTTACTACGAGAGAAAACCGACCAGAATTACTCTAATTAACACCATTTTGAAATCTATTAGATCTCTAAAAGTTTAAGCCGATTATGGACGGAGAGATAGTCCCGTTATACGGATTTGTTTTGTTGTGGTTTTATATCGAGTGTAACAACGTCGTTTCACTAAGTATTTTGTTACTTATACTTTCCATCAAACGTCAAACTACGCATAGGGCCTAATAGATTTCTGACGTCAATTAAAGAGGGTAAATAAGTAAGATTGTTGCAGTTATACGTCTCGACCTAAAACTGATGTAATTTTAAAGTGGTGTGAGACAGGAGCTTAGGGAAAAGCAGTCTGATCTTAGACTCTTTTAAATTTTTCATTTGTTTATAGGTATATCTATTTTATTTGATTTATTGTTTCCTGTAGTTTTCTTACCTCGTGACAAAATATATAGACAGTGTACTGTAAAAATACTAAAAACTTTTATAAACACATAACACTTTATAAACACTTAAACACGTATATCTGGAAATCATAAACACGTTTAGTTATATTATGTGTATCATCTATATGCAGGGGCGTCGATCCATGTTTCGGATGGGGGGGCAAAAGTGAAAAAAAATGTCAAAAATTGGCAATTTTGTATGTTTAATAGTATTTTTATTGCCATGTTTAATGGTTTTATAAGTGCTTTCCAATCTTTAAAACCATATATTTGCAATGCATATAGGATCGCCCCCTCTGCCCCCGACAGGATGACGCCTCTGTCTATATGATATCAATAAGTTTCGTAGTTTATTTCTGGAACACTTCATAAACGCTTGAACACATTTTAAAATGAATCATATAACATGTTTAAGGTGTTCAAATCACAAACGGTTTTTGGAAGATCTTGTCCTCTAAAATATTTGTCTGAACGTCGGTTATGATTGCAACACCGAAACACTTAAAACACGTTTTATGATTATTTTAAATGTGTTCAACATAGTGTAACGAAGTGTTCCAGAAAGAAACACGCACCTTTGATGTCAATATCATATAGGTGATACATGCACAAAAATTTCTAACTAATACATATTCACTGATTTCCAGATGAACATTTTCAAGGGTTTACAAAGGGTTATACAGAAAAGTGTTAATAAAAGTGTTAAGTATTTTTTACAGCGTAACTGCACACATAACATCGAGTTTCAATTACATTAATATGATAAAAATACCTTTAGTAACACTTAGAATCATTGAGCGATTATGGACAAAAATGGCAATCACCGTGATATTTGGTTTATTTTGTATTGACATTTTTATAACCTTTTTAACCCTTTGCATGGTAATGTTGCAATTTTACACATTCATACAATTAAATTCAACAATCGTAATAATTAGTTTTCTCTGTTACGTTTGTACTAGAAAAGCTAACAAATGACCATAATGATTAAGCAACATCTATAGAATTATTACAAGTATAAATGGTGCAATAGGGAAAGCAAGCTTTAGAGAAAATAGCAAAGTAACAATCGTCATTATTATCTCCTCAGACTTAATTCAGCGCGCAAAGAGTTAAGCATGATCTTCAATGCAGACTCCAAATCAAACTGTATAACCGAGTTTATGCAAGAAGAATTCATGAACCTAGTATCTATTACAAAACAAACAAATAAAAAAAACTGCCGTTCTTTACATGTAATATCTCAATTCAAATTCATTTCTGCAGACCCTTAATAACATCGTATTTTCATTTTCATTCCTCTTTGCTGTTTTATTTTCTTTATCCCCTTTTAATCCATTCAACGATTAACTCCCATGTTCATGGAGAATGCATTTTACCAATTTCCAGTGCAGCCGAGTTACATGTACATGCATGCGCTTCGAACGTGAACAAATTGTAGATAGGCCTAAACCTCAATACGATGTGATATATTTTCGCACGAAAACGAACTTGTATTGTACGCATCCGGGAAGGTCAATGCAATATACCACTTAATAGGTGCTCCCCAAATAAATCCCACACATATTTCGGGATCTCTTCAGGGTTAGACAAACTTCCGAAAATTGGGTCCAGGGTTTATACTGAATGAGAGAAGCAAAGCGGGGCTGTTTGCGTTTGACGCGCGCCGTTCAAAGATACGCTGTCAAGGGCGCGGGTTCGTTTCTCTCTCGTTTTGCCGGTAACAGACGGATACCAATTTTTTTTTTTTAACAAATAGTTTAGACAAAAAGTTGTGAACTTGCACCTTTTTCACGGTTTTCTTTTGTGGATTTTTGCCGACGATGACTCACTAAAAGTACTTGTTTGTTCGATTTTTTTCGAGTTATACAATCTGTCTAGGCCCTATATAAATTTACATATTTGTTAGATTGTTCGGAGTAAAATACTTGCACGCAATTTTCAAGGGGATAAATTGACGATATTGGTGTAATTATATTATCTTTACTATTTTGGTAATCTGCTTTTACTCCCAGGAAAAGTCAAAATTAACACTCTCCTGTGATCCACAGGAGATGGAGTATAAACATAACTTTTCGTTCAATTTCGTCAGAAATGCAGCTTAAAAAGAATAAAAGTCACATACAGAAAGGACATGAAAAGTGTGAAAGCTTGACCAAATTTTACTAAACCATTATGAGTTTTGAATTTTAATATTTCCATCCATCCTTATTATTAAGAAGTACGAGTATTAAAGCCACTGGCTAACATTTACCACAGTTAAAAAAAATCTGAGCTACATGATTCCCCGTGCTACTAGTGTCTTTGATAAGGTCTAAAAAATGAAGCCCTGAAAAAATTGTATTTCAAAATGATTATTTAGTGCTTTAAAAAAGTGAAAATCGTCAGTTGGCCGGATTCACCTGCCCATTTCCTCCCATAGACTTACGGTGTGTAGATCTAGGCTATTTTTTACTCGCCCCAAGTATTAATTGTTTATTCATTCATATCTTGCCGTTGGCAGCATAAATTTCCCAACTTTTGTATTCTAGGGTGCTTATCTGTCCATTCAAACACTACTATATAGCTCAGATATCAAAGTTTGACAATTTTTTAAATTGAAGATCCACAATGTTAGCCTATCACTTTAAACTGGCAAATGTCCGCACAGTAGGGTAAAATGGGGTAATTGGAACACTTAAGCTTAAATGAGCTCAAAGCAAAGATATTGTATATATAATTTAGAGAAATGTTACGTTTAATTTAAACTATGTTTCATGATGAACCTTTTAAACTATGTTGTGATCAAATATCATAACGTTACCAAATAAAAAAGTGTTAATTGGCAGTGTTCCACTTACCCCAATTTGTACCCAACCGTGGGGTAAGTGGAACAGGGTGTTATTTGCTTGCTAGGAACCTATTTTCATAACTGTTCACATTTAATAGAGCACCAGTTGCGTTTAACATAATATTTTGCAACAAATAAAAAAAAACACAAAATTGTCATTTTTTTGTGTTTTTATAGTATAATGAAAAAGTCATAATTTTTCTTTATTTTTTACATCAATATACGGCAAAAAGTGTGTTTTCTTAGGTACAAAATCAATTATTTGTCATTGAATAGTTTTTTTGAAATATGTAATTCTATATTCAAAGCTCGGAAACATTTTACAAAGTATTTAATTTGATATTTAAACCCTAAAAAAATACAAATGTGTTTAAAAATCAAATTCAGTCAAGCGTGTACCATTTACTCCTAAGGGGATCCAGTTGGGGTAAGTGGAACACCCGAGTAATTAATTAGCTCATTTTCTTGTTAATTTGCATAATTTCCTTTGAATTTTCGCTATTTACTTCCATTTTTTCATTCATTTTATCGTAGATAACAAACATATTTTCAATCTTTTCTGTGACTCCAAGAAATAAATTCATAGATTTAGCATATTTTGCCCTTAAATTAGAATTATTCTATCAACTTTGGCCTCTTTTTTATGGTTGGTATCAAAATTTGACATTATCTGTTCAATCCATGCTCAGGTAACCCGGTTTTGGTATGAAACGAAAGCAAACATACATGTATGGCGTTGGAGTAAGTGTGACACTCGGTAGTACATTTACCAGATTTTATTCTTGATTGAGGCCAATATATTGTCAGTGTTCCACTTAGCCTACTGTTCCACTTACCCCAATTTACCCTATTAGCCAAGAGTTGAAATCTTCAGGTAAGATGCTTCAGTTGGAACTACACATTAAGAAAATTGGTGCAACTTTGCACCTAAGACTTTTAAAGGTGCAAAGTTACACCTTTAAAGGGGCTCCCAATTTGACATTGGTCTGAAAGTTGCAAAGTTGCACCCGTAAAGGTGCTCCGAGTTTGACATTGCTACAGGTGCAAAGTTGAACATTTGCGAATTGTATCCTATTTTGTTTGATGTAATATTGGTCTTGCAGGTTGGTCAAAATGTTTGAAAAAATATGTCCCTATAGAGTCTTGAAGGGTTGAAGTCGCGTCAGAACGAAACAGTGCCTTCAGTGTATTAACAGTTTTATTTCTTTCTTGTCATACAATTTGCAATGGTTGTGTGATTAAAGATTAATACCCGAGTTCGGTTGCAGTTTCTTTCCGTCAGCGTGCAATTCATGAAATTGCGCCTGTTTAAGATGTTACAAAAATGTTGGGAATATGCATTTTCTGTCGTTAGATCGTTCATGAAAAGTAGGCCTTTAAGTACGCCCTTAAAGTAGGCCACAAATAACACACGCGAAACTCTATCAATATACATAACGGTTACACAGAACTGGAAACTTCCCGGTGAAAACACACTTACACATATTATTGTATCCTATTTGTTGGTTATTTATATGGTCGTCTGTTTGTTCTGACTGAGGCATATCATAATGCAGTGTCATGGACACTAGAACAAATATTGAAATTAGACCTGGAACGGTTGACACTGATCCGGACCAGCTAGCCAGCCTACGTCATTTTGTCGAACATCAAGGTCCGCTATTTATTTAAACGATTGCCGCGTTACAACGGGAACAATACAAAATGGTCTTACACAAACCTCGTCCTTTTTCACTCTTCAAATAATATAACCCATGCGAGAGAAGTGTAGCATTTCTTTCTTCTTGAAAGTCAGATCTGATATTGTATTGTTGGGAGAGAATTGTTACAATTTCCGCTTCTTTGACCGAATATTTTGATGTGAATCGTTCGCGTGTAGTCTGACAGTGTTCTGTGAAGAAGTACCGCCATGGTGCCCAGGTGTTGTGCTCCGATTTGTTCGAACAAATCGATGCATTCTTTTGGGTGACCCCGCCTGACCACGGCACACACTTGCGTGTAGGTTTTACATTAATTATCACAAAAGCGGATGGAATCTGTTGGATAAGACCTTGTGTACACATGTGTAAATGACTCAGTAATATCACATTTCTAGTAAGTGATCTAGTCACACATGACCGATCATCAACATTGAAATAAGTTATTCATGTAGGCTATCCAAGTTTGCGTAGTCCTATATATTCACTAAGTTTCGATAATCTGCACCAAGACGGTTTATCGTGTGAGGGTATTTGACACGGAACCCAACAATTGCTGCTTGGTGTGACTTCTGAACCGTTTGCTGCTCGAACAAGAAAAATAGAAACTCCTTTTTCTATTCTTTTCACCTTGAACTTGCTCTAGAAATTCCAGCCGACTTTGTAGAGCAAAAACTTGAGAAACTGTTAAAAAGGCTACAACATTGATGGGTTTATTGAAAACAGAGCTCGGCAGATTGCAGGCGTTTGGGGACAGACGGTGCAATGATATTTTTCTCCTTCAAGGACCATGGTTATTATCGCTCAACAATTGCTGATGTGAGAAATATATGAAAAGAATCCGCGTCTTCCTTATAGGTATAAATAAATTGAACTGATTGTAAGACCGATCACTAATTTCAAGTTGGATCAAAGTATTGGTTACTTGATGATGTCTCTGAAAATGATTGCATTCCACTGTGTCGAGATGCTTTTTCTGATGCCGCACA
>JZLH01S0013698.1:0-10786 GCA_001188425.1 Eucidaris tribuloides
TGCTGGCTCGGAATCCTCGCTGTCTTCTTGCGGCCATAGGGGATGGGGTTCACACAACTGGTGGGCATGGCGAGGATGCGTCCGTGGTTTGTAACATCGGTAGGTATAATTAGTCGTTGGTGGTCAACAAGTTTTGTGGAGAAAGAGAAAGATTAACACGATGATGATAAATACATTGCACTTGATATTCCCCCGATGATAATCATGACGTCACTGGTAATTTGTGACCCGCTCTGTCGAAATCAGGTAAAAGTAATCGGGAGATTTTCCGTGTGAGGCCAAAAACTGAGTTGAAATCGATTTCGGCCAGAATGCCACCACGATGAGTCCGCAGATAACCTATCAGGGTCTTCGGCCTCTTTCACATTTGGTTGGACATGTGGTAGATGCTACTGATGTGCTATAGGAGCTCGTAATTTGCGTATTGCTCACTATTGCTCAGCTTTCGCAATTATCTTGTCTCCTTCCCTAAATTTGGGTGACGTAACATTTGCTCCGGTGACAAATACTCCGTTGACGATATAAAACCATACGAGTTGGGGTCAGAGTTAAAATTGCGTTTCCAGCTCAGAATAGGGCAAGGGTTAAGGGTTTGATTCGGTTTACGGTCAGGGTTGAGGTAAAGGGCTAGTTTATGAAATAATCGTCGGAGCAAATGTCAGGGAACCGCTGTTTTATATCTACTGCAGATATCAACTAACTCTGCACAATAAATCTTCCTGCTCTTGCACTTACTTAAAAGCTTTGTAATATTTTTTCTTATTGTAACTATTGCAAATGAGTTTTGCGCATTCTCCTCTTATATTTTATGTATTTTTTTTTATTTCCGATTGTGTATATTATTATTTCCTTCATTTTGTGTGGGTGATTTCTGGTTATTGTACACGGTCTTGGTAAGATCCAGCTTTTACTTGATAGCAGGGTTTATCATTTCAAATAATCTCACTATAAACTATATCTATAAATTCTGAACTTGTTCGCACACCAAACTAATTCATAAGAGTTATAATAAAAGATAATTATTGTATATTCTCTTTCAAATGCCCAGCTGCTTACTCCGTTCGTTTGGTTGGTTCTTCGTCCCCAAATGAGGGCCGAGTCGAGATATATTATAGCAATCAATGGGGGACAGTCTGTGATGATTCCTGGAGTTACACAGACGCACGTGTCGTCTGTAGACAGCTCGGTTACACGGGTGCTGTATCGGCGCCATGTTGTGCTCAGTTCGGGCAGGGAACCGGTCAAATCTGGCTGGACAATGTTGGGTGTTACGGCTCGGAATCAACTTTAGCTTCGTGTTCACATCAGGGTTGGGGAACGCACAATTGTCTTCATAGCGAAGACGCTTCCGTCATCTGTGATACAGCTAGATTGGAAAGTGAGTTGATTAAGAACTTGGAAATTGAGTATATTTGGGTTTAAAAGTTCACTAATAGGCCTACCCATTTGCAAGCACCCGAAATCCACGTGACATTTTCTTGGAAATAACTTCTCACGGCGGAAGGGTACTTAAAGAAAGAAATTAGCCTTCAATGCCCCCCAGTAATAAATTTACCAAGCGATTTGTAACCCTTTTCTATTTTTATTTGCTAAAGGCGTATGGAAGAAGCCTTAATGGGCAAATAATTGCTAAATATTCAGTCAAACACTACCGTAATTGTTTTGAATTTGATTTGTGCATAATTTGCCATTATAACTTGTCGTTGCACACAGTCTTATTTCGTTTGAAGATTCACCACGATGTTGAACAAAAGTGCGATACTTCCTAATATTACATTAATTACTAAAACTAAATATGGCTTCGTCATTGAGCAGAATTTGATAGCAACAATGACCTGAAAGTCAAGAACACAATGAGAAAACCGCCGTTTGAACTAAAAGTTTATCTTTCTGACGACGGTCAGAGCAAATTGCTCGAAACTTTGAGATATATTCTGAAAATTGTTTAAACTAATCGTATTTCAGGAAGGAAATGTGTAAATTTACGTGTTATTTCATGTGTATCTAAGCATGCAAACTCACAAAAACCATTTTAAACCGATATAGTTGGACAAGGTCTTGTTTGCACATCCGAGATGGATTCTATGCGCTTGGTATTGATTAAAGGTTAGTGACATGATTGGGAACACTTGAAAATGCCTCAAGAACCAAATGAGTTGAAATATATACCAACTATACACTAGCAGGAGTGGATCTCCCACCTGGGAGGATTGTCTGTAATTTGTTTACTTAAGGAGAATCAAGCATAAACATAGGAGTATTTTAATTTTATCCGGGGACGATAAAAATAAGCCCCATAGAGAGCCACACAGCAGGTTTCCCTGCTACGAGTGATATTGGCATTGTTTATTTTAGTATGGGTCAACGTTTGACTACAAGATTTTCACAGAAGAATCCTTGCATAGTTTACTTGATTCTAGAGTAGTTTCAGCCCACGTTGAGGACTACCCCCAATCATGTCATTTACCTTTAAGACAGGTTTTAGTCATAAGCATTAGCTGCGAACAAAATATTGAGGAATTTGGTCAAGTGTTTCATGAGAAAGAAAATGAAGAGAATGTGCTCAGGTGTGTCTGTGTTAAATGACGTGCTCATAGGTGACATACGTGTGCTATTCATAACTAAATAATGATAGGAATAAAGTACTGGTGCGATTTTGTAACATTAAACTACTCTTTACCTCAGAATGATTGGGGTATCTTAAGTCTGTCAGTAATAAGCCACTTCGGAGTTTTAATTTGCGCATGTGCAGCGCATGTGCTGAAGAAAAATGTCCGACATTTGCTCCGGCGACAATTGCTCCGACTATTATTTCATGCACTAACCCTAACCCTAACTCTAACCTTAACCCAAACACTAACTCTAACCCTGTGAACTGGAAACCCAATGGCAACCCTAACCCTAACTCTTTGTGTTCTGAGATATTGTCCGTGGAGCAACTGTCCCCGGAGCAAATGTCGGATCGCCGCTGAAGAAAGGTGATTTGTACAATGATTGTGAAAGCAGACATTTGAATAACTGGATTAGTTTAAAGGCATTGTATAACAATATTTTCAGTTTTAAAAAATCTGAGTTACATGATTCCTCATGCTACCCGTGTCTCTGATACGGTCTAAAAATTAAGCCCTGAAAAAATTGCAGTTTAAAACGATCATTAAGTGCGTTCAAAAAGTGAAAATCATTGACCATTCCAGCTTTCTCCCATAGACTGCTGTGTTGCAGAATTTCCTATCGGCTAAGAATAAATTTATGTACCAATTTGTATTTGCACACATTGTACCGGTGACAGCATAACTGTCCAAACCTTTGTGTTCTAGGGTGTTTATTTGTCTATTCAAACACTGTCAGATATGTCAGATAGCAAAGTTCAACAATTTCTTTTTTAAACCGGTCTTCCATAGTGTTATATAGCGTCTTTAATGTGGAAAGCTACAGGTGATTAATTATGCCTGCACGAGATATCAGGAATATGACAACTTAAGGTATTCTACTCAGTGGAAAGTAACAAAAGCAATTATCTGATTATTGCAGCGATGGCATCAGGAATAATTGCTCTCACAAATACCTCGCTATAGAAAAGCTATCCAGTCCTCAAAAATATATCAATCGCTCCACGGACTAACCCCAAACTGGTTTATTGCACCGAAATTAATTATTATCAACGAAAAATATTCAGTATAACACAGACGAAAGCTTGTCAGCTCAACGATATAGGTTGGCAGAAGCTTTAACTTTTTCTTCTTAAATATTCAGTATGTTTTTGTAGTGGAACGAAGTGTAGAAGTATAGTAGTAGTAATAGTTTTATTGCTGTATCGTATTAGCAGCAGCAGTAGAACTGCCAGTATTAGAATATGTATATTAGGCCAGTATATACCACACTAAATTTGTAAACCTCGTGTAATATTACCTTGTCTTTACCTTGTTTTGCAAAATGTTTACTCGTCACAGTGTCGACTCCGGGGATTGTATATACACCCAGTCCACCACCTACCACTGCAGCAGTGACCACAGTTTATGAACCAGGTATTTTTGAATGATTTCGAATATTGATTTTCGTCAGTTTGAGTCGGGTCTAGACATTGATTGAGATTTAAATTTGGACTGAGTAAATCTAAAATATCTACATATATTTATATTTATAAAATCAAATAAACAATAAAGTTATATTTTAAGTATTTAAGTAATTGTTTACATCTACCACAGCCAAAAGCGTGTTAGTACGCTCCAAAATACATTTTGAATTTTGAATTTTTGTAAGTAAAAAAAATCCAAATGAGCAAATAAAGCCAAAAATATGAATGAATTGAATAAATACAAACATTAATCAATAAATAAATAACTAAAATTCATAATACGTAAGTAAACAAAAATAAATAGATAAATAAATGAATAATTTGAAAAATGGATTAATGAAATTAACATCACTCTATTACCCATGACTACCTGTGATCATAAATTCCGTGTATGCAGTAAAAAAACAACGATTTTAGAGAAGTGGTGTGGGGCTTGAAATGAAAAAGGAGGTTACTCCACCGGAAACGCAAACACATCAACAACCTGGGGGGGGGGCATTTTGAAGTTTGGAAATCAGTTTCAATAGCCTGGGTGACTGATTAAAATAATAATTTTTCAAGAAGATAGAAAAATCTCGTTGTTCTGTACTCTGGTTACAACTATACGTATGTTAGACATCCTGTGGATGTAAGAAAGGTTCGGAAAATCGATGTATTTATAATATCTATATTCCAGTATATCACATTTATGCGCATTTCATTGTATTATCAAATGAATGCCCGAGTCCTAAATTCAGTTTTGAGTCATACTTGCCTTCTGAAGTTTTTCCACGTGGTTACTCAGTATCGTCTTTTGTAGGTTCTTCTCCCCGAACTATTAAGCGTAGGCACGTTTCACGAAGACAAAGCACTGAAGGGGCAGAGCATTGTTTGCGAACAATGCTGTGCCCTTCCAATGCTTTATCTTCCTGAAACGTGCCGACGCCCCTTCAACTTTTGGAGTTATAATAAAGATGATTGCCCCCTTTCTCTTTCAAATGATCAGCTCCCTATTCTGTTCGTCTGGTCGGTTCTTCGTCCTCAAATGAGGGCCGAGTCGAGGTGTATTACAGCAATCAATGGGGGACAGTTTGCGATGATTCCTGGGGCATCGCAGACGCACACGTCGTATGCAGACAGCTCGGTTACACGGGTGCTGTATCGGCGCCATGTTGTGCTCGGTTCGGACAGGGAACTGGTCAAATCTGGATGGATAATGTCGCGTGTTACGGTTCGGAATCAACGTTAGCCTCGTGTTCACATAATGGATGGGGTTCACACAACTGTAACCATGGCGAAGATGCTTCTGTCATTTGTGACGTCGGTACGTATTTCACTTTAGGACCCCCCCCACCCACACACACCCACACCCAACCCACACACATACCCACGCGCGCGCGCACACACACACACACACACACACGCACACCCACCACACACAAATGCCCAAATGATGTTGTGGGGAAAGATAACCGCCTGATCATGCAATATCTCTCATAAATATGATCATCGAAACCAAACATCATCACACATTCCTCTCAGATACGAATCATAACGCATCTGCAAACTAGACATTCTAATCATTTAATCCTGAACACCATCTTTCAAAAATCCCAACCTCTAACATGTCCACACAAATGCAGACACACACATTAAAGCAGACAGTTAAAAACACACGACAAACACTGTAAAATCAAGTAAACATTATTTCAATAAGCATTGTATTCTGATATGAAATATTTACTGAAAAGAATGTATTTCTGAGTCATATTTTCCATTATCATTTTGGGCAATTCCATAAAATATGTACGTCCGACCCCCTATATGTGAGACCTTTCGGAAATGATTTCTTTGATTTCTTGTTCTTAAAGGGTTATAATGCTCTTAGATTATCATGGCTTGAGCAGATTGTGGAAGTGAAGCATCAAAGAAGGGAGAAAAATGGGGGGTCGGACGTACAAAAGTTGATTATTTTATGGAATTGCCCTTTTGTAGATGTATCTTCGTCAGCAACTGATTAAGACCTATGCACTTTACCAGAGAACCTAGATAATTTCCTAATAATGGGGATGGAACAGAATAACGTAAGATTATGATTATAAGTTCAAATATAAACGACTGCATAGTACTCGCTCATCATGTGCCAAGCTCATCAACCATACTGGACAAGTTGTTATTATAAGTAAAAGTGAAGTTAAATACCTACAAAGAATAACATATTTATAGGTAAAACGAAAATTCCTGGAGGCGATGTATAGTGCCCGTAACGCCGGAGAAGTTAGTTTGATTTTCCAGAAGTCTGCCCTTGAAACCGAGAGGGTTTGCATCCTTGCTGATTGCAAGTAGACATGCGCTAACAAACTACTTTTGCTTGCTTAAATATGCCTATATGTCTCCAGTTTACACAATGAAATATATCTTGGTTAAGCACAAAGTTATAGAACTATTCAGATGTAAGAAGTAGAATATAATATAATGTGTTTTGAACGTGCGACCGCGATTGCTGACGGTCTCTTGTTCGAGGAAAATTGATTGCAGATTGTTGCCTACTTATCATGGATGATGAAGATGTGAAATACACGGACTTTAAAAGAACATCCAACGATGAACTATTCTCATTAAACACCTTTTATCACCCGTGATTGTCACGTGTTGCTGGTCTTTGCTACCTCACGGAAAAGCTACAGGTGCCAAGTTTCCTGTTGGGGTTGGGGGTGGGGGGGGGGGGGTGGGGGATGAGTACAAAGTACAGACTTGAAATAGATTTACATCACCAAAGAAGTCCATCGGTATTCTTCGCTAACAGATCAGAGAACTGTTCTTGGACTCGTTTGAAAAGAGGTTTAGACGTTGTCAATTGTCGACCATTATCATGGAATACGTCATGAACGCGTAACAAACATTGCGGAACGTTTTTCTTTGGAACATAAACTACAGATCTCATTGTTTCCTGAACGAACCTGATGGAATGTAGGGCAAGGCCATTAATCGTGATTTTCCGTAGTCCCAGCAGTGGTATTTTACAAATCCCTAATGAAGATTATTTAAATATACTAAACCCGTAAATCGGGTTTGTTATCCCAGTACCTATTGCGCGTTTTTTGAGAAAATTTACTAATTATGACGGTTATTTATAATGTCGTGACCCAGTACGTTTTTTGCAGTGTACAAACTACCGCAGACTTTCACCGTGTGCAAAAATAAATTACGTGGCTGGCATATCACGCCGGCACATCCTCGTTCACAATCTAGGGAGTGCTTGACAACCTATGTAGTCACAATCCTTTTGTGAATCCGGAGATGTTTGAATACTAAATACTGAATAGGAACTTCGGTGAGGCGCTACCATTCTATAGATAACGGAGGCCTGCGTGAATGGCTTTTGTTAAATTCATTGGAAAGAATACCTTCACCAGTGCATTCCGATGCGTATAATGTAGAGCTACAGGCCTTAATAAATATTAATAACAGCTGTAAGACTGATCTAGTGACTAATGTTCGTGTCTTTAGAATCGCTATTGACGGTGATTCCTTCGACTACGAATGGGACAGAGACCTTGGCTCACTAATTAGTCGATTATCTCATCAATGCGCAAATAAAACTTGGAGAACAAATGTGTTTTCTTATCAGCAACTTCATCTTGATTAAATCGTAATGATATATTTCAATACCAATCTGGTGACTACGAAACTTTTTTTTAGAGCGTTATTTGGTCGATGCCCTACAGTGGTGCATGATGGAGACCTAAATACTCAAATTTGCACAGGACTATTGCACGAATAACAGTCATCATTGAACGGTCCTATACCAAGGCTCCTCTGAGTCACCTTTCGGAATCAGCTACTGCATTGTGTTGCTATATTGTCCCATGTTTCGTGTAGCATGCACTCACCAAGAGATAAAATTGTGGATCGGCTCCAGTGGGGGTTAATTACAAATTTCAACTAAAATCATATCACGAAAACCTTCGAAATTCCTCTCTGTCGGTTCAGGTTACAGTTTTCCAGCTGTTTTTGGCAATATGTTCTAAACTTGCGAAGAAGATTGCAGACCATCTTTTGTGGAAGATTGACTGGAGATCTCACTGTACACCGAATCGGACGGAGTTAAACTCTCACAGACTTGGGAACATCTGACGATGAAGACTCATCACTCGACGGTATAGCTACGCCATAGAGGCTCTCCTGATTGTCACTCCTTGCTGATAGTTCAGCGTGCAGTTGTCGCCACCTTTCGGAGGTATTTACTAATGTTGTCAAACTGGTATCGCATAACGTGTTATTCTGACCATGCGATAAAGATGGTTGATCATCTGCAATGGGGGATAGAGTACAATCTTCACCTGAATTCATATCACTAAATCCTTCGACGTTCCTCTCTTCCAGTTCAGCATAGAGTTCTTGCCACCGCGCGGAGGAGGCTGGCTGAGACGTTACTAATTGTCGAGCGTCAACACGTCGTGATGATTGTAGACAGTATATCTTATATTCACCATATGTCATTCTATGTAACCTCACGTTACGTTCACCCATGGCGGTATCATCCTCCTCCTCCTCTTCCTCCTCCTCTTCCTCCTCCGGAGGTATTGGCCTGCAGTTACGCCAGTGCTTGCGTGCCGTCTTTTATCTTTTTGATTTGCACTATCAATGTTTTGAGGCTGAACTAAAAAGAACAAAGGCATGAAACAAAAGTAGAAGGCATAAGCTTGCCAGCGCCGATCTGTGCAATTAATCGTGACTTCTATTGGGTAAACCGTTGTTGAGGTCTGCAACATTTCCAGGACCACGTATGTATCAGTGAACTCGTTCACGTAAGGAACAGGCAATACACATCGACGATCTCGGGTCGCGCTGCAGTTTGAAATCATCTCGTCCAGTACAAGAAAATGCTTTGTAAAATGAAGGTCAACTGATGTCAAAAGGGTGTTACCACTTCCGTATGAGGAGAAGGCGAAATACCATTGCTTGTCGATATGGTTTGTTGTGTCAAGTTGGACAGATGAGTTCGCGGGGCATGCCGAGAAATTGGCGAGCATATTTGGGCATGTTGTGCATGTTAGTTTCCCCGATTCCATTTCGGCCAACCACTTATTGAGCCGGTCGATGTCGTCAAAGATTGATATGGTTAGATCAATACCAATGTTATGCTGTGTTTTGCCACAAGCTGTAATGTCCAAGCGAGACGAACTTGGTAGAAGGTAGCCTAGATATTTAGTCTGATTTTCGTTCAATTCTATCAATTCCCGAAGCGAGAAACTTGAGTACTGCTTGGAGTAGTTGGGTCTCTCTCTCAATGCGTGTGCATCAACGCGTATAGCAACGTCGTTTTTCTCGAAATTTCCCATGCGAGCAGCTACGCCGTAACCGACACAAAGGTAGGGTAAAGAGCGATCATGGAACAATTTCACATGAGTGAGAATTCGTTGGTCTCCTTTCCCCATGGTGGTTGTCACAGTGTGGTGCATTATTGGAAACATCACAAACCAAGGAATTACGAAAAACGCCAACGTTACTCCTAAACAAATGGACACATACTTCGCATCCTCAGAGCAAGCCATGTCAACTGTGTTGCAGTATGACTTGTGAACTATCGAGTAAAGGTTTTTGTACAGTTTCCGTTGTTTGCATAATTAATATCGACCTTCGGACTTCAATACAGGATCGACACTGACGTAAAATACTTGATATCGCTTGTGATGACGAGTTACCGTTTGCTATGCACTATTCTCAAAGGTGTGATATCAGATAACGCATGTTTATTATAGCATGTAAACATTATTATTCACTATGAATAATCGCAGCATATACGGAATTGTAAATTTCCATGGACCACGAAGAAGAGATTATATGAAGATGTTGATTATGAGGACGAATTCTATTATTACTTCTCTCGTATTTGCTGTTGATGTTATTTTTACTACAACTTTTACTAACACAGCGTGTCCCAGAATGAAAATGAAACCGATGTTGATGAAGATATATTTATATCTTAGCAACAAATATTTAAAGAAAGTCATACATGCCTGGAAAGTATATTTTCTCTTCTTTTATTAAATACCAATCACGGACTTTTTTATTCACGCATGACTGAGCAAAGACAATGAAAAGGGACATAATCATAAACTAATTTACAAGAGCAAATTTTAAATTCAAACTGTCATGTTTGAATGCACTAAGTAAATTTTCAATATTGACATGATTGAAGGACATCATTGAAAAGGATATTTTATCGCCTTTCATTTGATGCCACATATGTGGAAAATGAGCTATGCATGACTGAGAAAAGACAATTTGAGATGACGCTTGTTTTAAAAAAATGTTTAAAAAATTCATTCATTGACCTTGCAGTCTGGAGCAGGCAGCCAACAACTAAGAAATTACCTTGCCAGCAGGATGACAAGCCTATTATTGTTCCCCAAGCAAGGTACTGTGTGAAGTCAGCCGTGTGTGAACCTTTTCTTCAGTTCGCTTCCAGTGGTTAAAATGCATTCGTTTTGAAAGTCATGCTAAAACGAGCATGTTTTCATTCTATTTGTTTTCTGGCATACATCATTCAGTTTTCACGTATGAGGTGTCAAATAAGGACAAAATATGAAGTTTTATGTGATGCCTTTATTTTTAAAAATAATTACATTCATTTGCCTGAAAATGCATTCAAAGATAAAACTGGTGTGTGCAAATAAGATTTTGGTAGCACCACTATCCATTGTTTTAATTCAATCATGCATGAAT
>JZLH01S0013727.1:0-16655 GCA_001188425.1 Eucidaris tribuloides
AAATTTTGATGGCACCCATCTACATTCTCTATTGCCATCCCCTTGGAATTCACTGCTGCTATAACCTCAGGTTGGCACCTTTTGCAAATCTTACCATTGTGAAGAAAAAAATTATCTCATAAACTAGGACATGAAATTTCTTATCTGCATTTACCTTCGATCTCAAATACCTGCTCCATTCTATGTCAAACTTGTTTGCCTCTGTGCCTGTGCCAATGCGCAACCTGATACAATTTCAACTTGTTCTTCAAAAAGGGTGTTTGCCACGCTGAAAAAACTTGTCATACACTAGCACCTATCCACTGAAATCCTCTGGAATATTGTCGTCAGTCATGTCCATAGACGCCAAGCATTGCACTAAGAAGCTGCAACCCCAATGTTATGTGTGGCCGACTCTTTTACAAATTCAAATGGGAAAAGGAATCTAAGTTCAGTCGTACTGATCATGGGTCCTGCGCTGATATTGCGCCGTATGCATAAGATTAAAAAAAGTAGGAAGAAATGCCTTGTAAGGAATTGCTGTCAATGCCACAGCAATTGGTTTATTACTTGCTCTTTCTTCAAGACACCAAATCAACGAATCAGCATAACAGGTTGAAACGAAAAACATTGTTGCTTTACAAACCCGTATGGCAATAAATAAGACCGCTTTCCTTGTATCTTGTACAATGAATTGCTCAGTTCTTTTTTCAAGCTCCCCACATACCAGCTTGAATGCGCTTTCTTCGTACTAATTCTTGACCATCCTCGAGCTTTAAAACATGCCATGCTCTTCATTTAGACCAAACCAAAAGCTCCTGCACAAAGCACATCCAGCCTTGAGTGATAAAATCACAAGAAATCTCTTTCTGTCTATATCAAGAAAAATTGCCTGTGGGGAATATATCAGGAAGGCTGGGCCCCAGCCCCTGGGGTGGTCTCTAGTTAAATAGATGTATAACTCCATCCTGGACGTACGTTGGCCGCTCTTTCAAAATGGTTTAATGACGTCTTTGACCACTGTCGAGTTTTGAAGCATGGGAGGCTTCTTCCCATAGTAGTCATCGACCGCGTGCGGGACCTGGCCGTTTGAATTTGTGTTCGCACCGCCCGTGACGTTCTATTGTCTACCCACGCCGAACCGACACAATGTTTTGTTGTGGAACGCTTCGTAGGGAATTGCTCACGAATGCCCCGCAAAAAACCGCGTTTGAACCACATAGCACCAATAATCTTCATGCAGTTTTTCCTACAAAAACAAAAAGCAACTTGTGAAAAATCCATCTTTAGCTTTGTAGGATGTTAGCAAACTGTGTGTTTTTATGCTATACAGTCTATTTACTTTCACTGGCAGACAGGAAAAGGCGCGGCGTTTTCGTCTTATAATGTCTATTAAAAATTACAACTAGTTACGGCCGCCTGGAGACCAAGTAAACATTCCTGCATGGGAGTTACGAAGATCACCCCTTCACATGTATACAAATTTATGATAGTGTTTCCCTTTATGTGACCATTGATGGACGATTCTACTGATTTATTCTGGAGTGTGCATATGGTGAATCAATTTGCATTATTGCTTGTTTTTGTCATACCGGAAAACCTGCCAAACCTCTGCAGCGGCACAAACCTATCAGCGTTGTCCGCAGAGAACAAAAGCGCTTTGTTTCAAAGATGTTTTTGCAGGCAAGGCATAACCTTTATTAAAGAATCTTGCTGCAAGCAATTCCTAACTTTTATGATCCTCGATGACGGAATCGGCTGCCGCGTGCAGATCTAAGCCGTCTTCAGCAACCACGAACACATGACGGCTTCCCGTTTATGAACACAGAACCAAAAAAACTACGACAAACGACAAAAAAAAAGCTATCAGACTTGTGATTGAGCGGACAGGAACGGCCCAACAGACAAGACAATAACCTCTCTGTACAAGTTAAACGCGTTTTCTGTATATTATATACTAGCGGCCAAATTTATTTCATATCTATAACCAATAAAACAAGAACAAAGACAACCAAAGACTAACAATACAAACAAAAAGCAAAAAGGTCAACAAAAACTAACAAAACAAGATAAAACAAAGAGGATTGTAGAAGCGCCCTGTGCTGATTAATAGGACTACTCGTTACACGTCGTGTCTCTGCAATATAAAACATAACCAAATAAAACTATAACTGTCATAATATTGATATCACATTCCTATAATCACTCTTGACAAATGAACACCAACCTGACTACTGATTATCGTTACAATCTAGGTAAAAGGGTTGATCTATCTTTTAAGTATCTGTATAATTCTGTGTTAAGCATGTCGTTTATAGAAAACAATTCACATGAGAGTGATTATAAAAATGATAAAACAGAATTTAAATCAACCATATAACTAGTCTCATGCGTGGGCAATATAATTAATAAATAGGCCATACAAGCAGCCTCATTATGGACAGACAATATAGTCAGTATGTTACCTTGACAAAATATCCACTCACTAAACTCATTCCCTGTTTGGGTTATTTGACAAGCGATACCTCGGCAACAATAACATAAAACCACTTTATATAGGATTGGAATGTGAGTCATCACAGGCTACTACTCAAACTGTTCACATATCAAGGCTTTACTCCATAACAATGTACAGCTACTATTTGCACAAAATGAAAGTAATTTCTAGACGTGTATGTGTGTGAGACTAAGCTTTTTCTCTGAAATTGCTCTAGCCAGTGGTATCAGTGCCTTCTACTACCTGACCACAAATATTCTTCTGTCGCAACCGACACATGCAAACTCTGCCCTGCCTACCGACATCCGTCTCAGAGTTGGTATTAAAGCAATTAATTTAAAACCACATTCTACCAGCCTGTGCTTGGCAATTCTACCACTAAAACAAAGGAATGTATTTGTGCCGCACATGTGCCTAGCTAGATACTGTACGGGTGTGACACCTGATATATAATTATTTTGTATTTATACCCACTATTGTATTTGGCTCAATACTATAACCCTACATGTAGCTATATATCATTATTAAAGGATAAGCGGTGTATCATATTTTAACAACGACTGCGTACGACAATTACCTCCAACGGTGATACAATTCGTTCCCATAGAATAGTAAGACTTCAACATACACGTAATAAAGCTACTTTAAATGTCTAATTAAAATCATCTGTCCTCTGATCTATATCAACTATGAGACCTAAACACATACAAAATCAAGTAAATACTATTTAATAATAAAATGTTTATATGAAATTATATAAAATACTTACATGACTACATGACTTCAAGGAGTTCCAGTCACCAGTACTGCAAACTACATTTAAGTTTCGGCTCTTCTTCCACTGTAGGCCTATATTTGATCAGTTTGTTCTTTGAGATGCTCATGTGATATGAACTCCAAAGCAAATTTCACTTTTCCAATCCACATGGTGTGAATGGGCTATCTTAATGTCCCGGGGGGGGGGGGGGGGGGGTAGGGGGCGCACGTCAATATATTAGTGGTACGGGGACGTGCCGCTTTGACGACCCCCTTTTTCAGACCCAAATTTCCGTTCCAAAGCATCTCAATTTCAGAAGTCACAGAAATTTTTTTATTTTTTCAGTTCCAGAGACCCCCAAATTTGCCGTTTTGCTTCTGATTTTTCGCTTTGCGGCGCGGACGAACCAGAGCATTGTCCTTTCGGCACGGAGCGCCAACGGGGCGCTGGAACTTCGCCGCGGTGCAGTTTCAGAGCATAGCATTTTCAGGTTTTCTGAAGCCTTAGCTCCAGTTCCAGAGACCCCCTTTTTTCGCTCAAGCCCGTTTCTGAGCCCCCGATTTTTGATTTCGGTGCGGCACATAGGTATCACTTTGTAAGTCGAGGCCCCCCCCCGGGGGATCTTAATATCCTTCCTCCAACTGTCATCACACTTGCAGGGAGTGATGACTCGGAGTGACCCAACCCCAAACCACAACCACATCACTGCCAGTGCATGGCCCTGCATGTACTGTACATCCTCCTTACTAAATATAGTCCTCTAATGATATTGGAGCAATTTATTGTGTATAATTTCTGGGTCCATTCCCTTACACTATTTTTTATGCTTATGGCCCATTGTGTGCATACATCAGTAGTACGGTTTGGTAGAAGAAATGTTTCTGAATCTGGTGAGCACTAATTCTACAGTGTATGAGTAAATAAAAGTGCATCACATGAGTACATCATTGATTTGTTTTTCTCAGTTCAGAGAGTATGAGTTGCATACATACAGTGTGAAGTGTGAAAGTTTTAACAGTGGCTTAAATGATTATTATTTATGTTGTTGTTTCAAAAGTGACATAGTTCATTTGAGCATTTTGTTTCTCTGTTTAATTTGTTCCTGGGATTCCTCAATGGAGGGGGGAGGGCACAATAAGGGTTAAAGTAATAGGCTAACTTTGTGGAGCTTCAAATTAAAAAATTGTCAACCTTTGCTATCTGAGCTACATAGTAGTGTTTGAATGGCCAAGTAAACACACTAGAATACAAAAGTTTGGAAATTTATGCTGCCACTGGTAAGATATGAATGAATAAACAATTAGTACACTGGGCGAACAAAAAATAGGCTAGATCCACGCACAGTAAGTCTATGGGAGGAAATGGGCAGGTGAATCCGGTCAACTTATGATTTTCACTTTTTTGAAGCACTAAATAATCATTTTGAAATGCAATTTTTTCAGGGCTTCATTTTCAGACCGTATCAAAGACACTTGGAGCATGGAGGATTATGTAGGTCACATTTTTTTTTTACTGTGGTCAATGTTAGCTAGTGGCTTTAATATTTTATTAATTTTTATATAAACATCGCATCAAAATTTAAATAGAGTGTATTTCTTTGAAACTTATTTGCACTTTATGTAATATTTGTTACTTTCTCATTGCCCCCAAATCTCTTCTCTGACTCTCTCTCCTTCCAGACAACCGGCTCCATGCCAGCAGGGATGACCCATCATGGTCCACATGACCCAGGTATGATGACCCACGGCCACGGTACACATGACCCAGGTATGACGGGCATGATGACCCACCCACCTGGCCATGGTCACGACCCTACCGACCCTATGATGAACCACGGGGATATGGTGAGTGTCAACTGGGGTTCTGTCCAGAACAAGTTTTAAAGACATGGGCTAACATTGTGGAGCTTCAATTTAAAAAAAAAAAAGTCAAACTGTGATATCTGAGCTACGTAGTAGTGCTTAAATGGACAAATAAACATCATAGCATACAAAAGTTTGGAAAGTTATACTGCTACTGGCAAGATATGCATGAATGAACAATTTCCACTATGGTGGAGTATAAAATAGCCTAGATCAACACACAGTAGGTCTATGGGAAGAAATTGGCATAGTTAATCCGGTCAACCTGTACTGGTAGATTTTCACTTTTTTAAAGCACTAAATAATCATTAAAAAACAATGTTTTTTCAGGGTTTCATTTTAACACCGTATCTTTTAGACCTTATTTTTAGACCTTAAGACATTTAAGCATGGAGGATTATGTATGTAGCTCACATTTTTTAAAACTGTGGTCATTGTTAGCCTGTGGCTTTAAAGTTTAGTGACGATCATTGGAACACTTGAAAATGCCTCAAGAACCAAATGAGTTGAAATATATACCAGCTGTTCACTAGCAGATGTGGATCTCACCACGAGGATTTGTCTGTAATTTGTTATACTTCAGAGAATCAAGCATAAACATAGGAGTCTTATTCTTTGGCGGTAGGATAAAAATAAGCCCCATTAGAGAGCACACAGCAGGTTTCCATGGCCACTAGTGATATTGACATTGTTGTTTTAGAATGAGTGAACGTTTGACTACAAGATTTCACAGGAGAAGCCTTGCATAGTTTACTTGATTCTAGAGTAGTATTCAGCCCAAGTGAGGATACCGCCCATCATGATCATTTACCTTTAAGCTTGTGGTGGTTATGCTATGCATGATGCGATGGTCAGTGATGAAATAAGATTGTTTCATCATGCGATATATAGCAATTTCGCTTATTCAGGACAACTCTCCCAGGGATGACTCCCACCTGACAACTCCCCTGGAGAAAACTCCCCCGTAGGACAACTTCCCTGGAGGACAACAATATTTCTTTCTAGCGTCATGTGGAGCAGAATATTAATGCCATTAATGTCCGACGGTAAAAAACAATATTAGTGCTAATATTGTCCGACGCTAAAAAAACGAAATCCCGACATTTATTTTTAGCGTCATACAGAACTTAATATTAGCACTAATAATGTCCGACACCAAAAAAATAAACTCCCAACATTTCTTATTTATGTCATACGCAACTTAATATTAGTGCTACTAATGTCCGACACTTTGTTTACATACTCCCGGCATTTCTTTTTAGCGTCATATGGAGCGTCACATAAGGAGCAGAGAGGATAAGAACTACTGGGTAGTCTTAACATAGAATCTCATATTTATGCATGCTCAATTTGTTGGAATGCCATAGTGCACAAACTAGAAGAAAAAATAAATGCAGTATAATCACACAACACAATCTCTTAATGGCATTGTGGGAAAACACTGATTGGTGTCTGTTTTGAGTCAATAGAGAGTGCTACTTCATCATGCATCAACCGTAACCTTTAAATGCTCTTCTTCTTTTTGCCTTTACAGATGCAAATGTACTTCTACTTTGGACATACTGTCACTATCCTCTTTTCTGGCTGGAAAGTGAATTCTGTTGGAGGTATGTTAAGGCCACCGCACACTACGTGATCGGTCTACAATCTGATTTCAGAAGAAAATGGAATAGTGTTTGATATAAACATTTCGAGACATCACAATTTGTTCATAATTTAAAGGTTTTGAATAGTCATACAGACAGTAAAATCGAACATATGGCCTGTTTCGAGCTCTCTTGTCAGAGGAAAATCCATATCAGCTCCAAATTGTAGTGACGTGAAAGAAGTCCTACGATTGTCTACGATTTGAAAATAATTTGGCCCTTACTCCGGATTCAAGGCTGACAGCACACCTAAATCTAGTGCCGTCGTCAAATAGAAATTCCTCTTTCGACATGTCACCTCAAATATTTAGCCGACAGACACAGCTGTCGACAAAACAATAGTCTGATAAATTGGGACATTGAATTCATAAGACAGTCTTACACCACCGTACCTATTCATGTTTAAATACACCTGTATTGTGGCTACATACTACAGGGGATAATTAGCCTGCCAGGGGGCCCCAATGATGACTGACATCACTATTGAAACTAGCAGCTTGTGGAATGTTGATCCCACGGCTTGACCACATCGTCAATTTCCGGGGAACCAAGATTCTTATGGTGTAGATTACACTCAGAACAATGGTTCTCAGTTTCTATAACCTTCTGCAAGCATGAGAAAGAAAAAAATGCTTGCTTTGAGAAGTGACTGCCTGCGGAGATGACATTGTTAGGTCCTGATTTATTACTTTGATACCCTGTGTGTTGTTGTCGGTAAGATAAAATCTCTGTCGACATATCGTCTTTCAGTCAAAATACTGTTATCTCGACAAGCTTTTCGACAGAAGGCATGTCGACGACGCCACTACCAAAATCCCAGTATTAAGAATTCATATTATCATTCAGAACCCGAATCAAATACATTTTATTTGTTAAAATGCCCATATTAAAGGTAAATGACATGATTGTGGGTAGTCCTCAACCTAAGCTGAAACTATTCTAGAATCAATTAAACTATACAAGGATTCTGCTGTGAAAATCTTGTAGTCAAACGCTGGCTCATTGTAAAATAGCTAATGCCAATATACCTCGTGGCAGGCAAACCTGTTGTGTAGCTCTCTATGGCTTGTTATATCTATCGGGGCACGATAGAATTACAATAGGAGTATGTTCATGCGTGATTCTCCTAAAAGTGAACAAATTACAGACAAATCCTTTCAGCTGGGATATCTACTCCAGCTGGTGTATAGTTGGTTTATATTTCAACTGATTTGGTTCTTGAGGCATTTTCAAGTATTCCCAATCATGTCACTAACCTTTAAAGGCGTAGTTTACCGATATTTCCTATATGATCCTTCAAGCAACTAGTATCATGGATACGGTCTAAAAATGAAACCCTGAAAAAACTTGCATTTTAAATAGTCTGCAAGTGTTTTTAGGAAGTAGTGAAATTCAGTGAGCAACCATTCTCCATGGATTGCTGTGTTATCGGTCATTAATTCATATATGCTGATCTTGATATTCATCTGTGTGTATTTGGCTAGAGACAACATGAATGTCAAAATTTTTGTGATCTAAGGGTTTTTTTTGTCCATTCAAACACTGTCATTAAAGGTCAGATGTCAAAATGTGACAATTTTTTCTAAATGACGCTACTGCCATGTTAAATAGTATCTTTCACTTTTTTATATTTTTTCCAAATTATTATTTTTTATTTCATATTCCTGTTACATCACAATCCAGAAAGTAAACAATCTAATCAATCTTTTTCCACTTCGTTCAGGTGCTGGCCGTTATGCCGCAAACATGAAAAAATGGGGCATCTCAGATTCTGACCTTTGCCCGTGTGGTGAAATCCAGACCCACGAACATGTTGTCAATGAATGTAGAGTAACTGGTCCCCCTTGCCCACTGACAGATATTGACAACCCCGAACTAGTGACCTACCTGACTAACTGCCAATTTTGAAGTTGTAGTTGACATACGAAATAATAATAATAATCTTTTTCCAGGTCTCGTTGGATCCTGCTTTGCCGTCTTCTTCATGGCCATGTTCTATGAAGGGTTAAAGGTCATGAGGGAGCTACTGCTGCGCCGATCGGTCGTCAATGTCCGCTATCACTCTCAGCAGATTGCCAAGGGCAGCGAGACCATGCTAACAGAGACCCATAGTGCTGGAGAGTAAGTGTTAAAAATATTATTGGGCATTTTCACGTTTTTTATCTCATCTCATATCGGGACAACTCTTCCAACTCCCACCCATATCAGGACAACTCTTCCAACTCCCACCCAACAACTCCCCAAAGGACAACTACCCCAGAGGACAACTACCCCAGAGGACAACTACCCCAGAGGACAACTCCCCAAAGGACAACTACCCCATAGGACAACTACCCCAGAGGACAACTACCCCAGAGGACAACTCCCCAGAGGACAACTCCCCAAAGGACAACTACCCCAGAGGATAACTCCCCCAGAGGATAAATTCCCCAGTGGACAACTCCCCCAGAGGACAACTCCCCTAGTGGATAACTCCCCTAGATGACAACTCCATAAGTGGACAACTCCTCCAGAGGATATCTCCTCCCAGTGGACAACTCTTCCAGAGGATAACTCCCCAGAGGATAACTCCCCAAGTGGACAACTCCCCAGAGGACAACTCCCTCGAGGTCCACTCCCCTTGAGGACAACTAACCCTGTAGGACAACTCCCCAGAGGACAACTTCCCTGGAGGACAACTTCCCCTGGAGGACAACTACTCAGAGGACTACTCAACTGAGCAAACTCAGATTTTTAAAGTTGGAAACACTGTTAAACTCCATCGGGGGAGTTGTCCTCTGGGGCAGCATGTTCTCCAGGGAAGTTGTCCGGGGGGGGGGCGGGGGGGGGGGTGGGGGTGTTAGTCCTCCAGGGGATGTGTCCTCTGGGGGAGTTGTCCTTCAGAGGAATTGTCAGAAAGGAGTTGTCCTTTAGGGGAGTAGTTCTAGAACCAGCTTACTTATGCCAATGCTCAAGTCAGCTATTGGGATTGCTTTTCCAACACACACAACAATTTCCCAGAGTGTGAGTCATAATTTGCCAATGGTTCTCTATGCTGTCCAACCCTATGAAATCTTGTAGCTAACAGCAGCATTCTTTTGAATATTTCACTTAAACTACAACATATGTAAAATGTCATTAATATTCTCCGTCTTTACGTTTTGTTCTTTTTTCCGACACAGAGCCCGTTTCTTGAGTTGGGGTCACATTTTGCAGACCACCCTCCATATCGTCCAGGTCACCATCAGTTACTTTCTCATGCTTATATTCATGACGTACAATGGCTGGCTCTGTATCTCCGTGGCCCTCGGTGCTGGCGCTGGGTACTTCTTATTCGGTTGGAAGAAGGCGATAGTCGTGGATATAAACGAACACTGCCATTGATCATGGAAACTCGCGAAATTTTCACCTTTATAAAAGCCGGGCATTGAAGGTAGTAGCACTCATTTTTGCAAGCACTCCAAATTTCCCTGAAAATTTGTTCTGACACCATTTGAATGATGAGGAAAATGGCTCACAAAGTTATAAGTAACAAAATGGCTAACTTTTCAGTCGCACAATATTGCTTTGAATTAAATAATTTCATAGTTTGTTATTTTAGATTATAATCAGTATATTTCATTTGATGATGCCCAGCTTGTCATGCAGATGTGTGCTACTACCTTTAATTAATTTGAAATCTAAAATCTTCTCTTCATCTTTTTTTGAGAAGGGGAGTGGGGAGGGTTGGACTTGAAAGTTTGGTAAAAGGGAATTTTCTATTATATAAATGGTGTATGATATGGAGTGCACTATACTAGATTATGTGCACGACAAATGCATAATCATCCCGAGTGTGGTTTTATTTCAACGAGGCCGAAGGCCGAGTTGAAATAGAGCTGCACGAGGGATGATTATGTATTTGGAGTTCATATAGTCTAGGATAGTGCACGACATAACATACACCATTTGTTATAGTAAATAAAGTGTATTTATAACAATGACAATTTTAATTGTGTAGAATAAAAACAACACGAAAGTACTGAACCCTGCGTCATGGAGCAGTACAGCGCGCGAGTGCAGTCAATGACCCGGTATGCGCTAGCGTATCATCGCGTAAACGTGCCGAGTGCTGCGCTGCAGCAGGGAATACGCGCTGAATTTTGCGCGCACATTACGCAAATTGTCAACAGCGACAGCGTTTCTCCAATAATTGGAGAATTAAGTAAGAATTATTCTTATCTCCTGAAATTGAAACAGTTTCTCATCTTATATGAACAATATAATAGTGCAAGCATTGATCATGTTCGTGTCTCTACCAAAAACACATCTCTTAAATCTTTCCCACGCTTCGTTAGAAAAGTCATGGCTTCAAAACGAAAGCAAAGGAAAAAAACAATGACTTATCTCCAGTCACATGAGATTGCCTCTTCATTTCTCTTGCAAATGCAAAAAAAGTTATAGTGCACGACCGGTCCCTATAACGTAAACAGTGAATGACATGTGATACCAATTCAGCCAATCACAAGCTGTGTTTTAAATACACTATTTACTATAAAACAAATAGTGGTTTTACTGGGGTAAATTGAAAGTTTCTAAACTTGATTTGCTTAAACTTTGGTTGAAGGTACTTTGCACAAATCTAATTTGCTGTCCTTATACTTGCTTCATTATTAAGTGAAGCATGAAAATTAGCTTGTTTGAGAATGTCCAGATAGGTAGTGTCACTTATGCTCAAAAATACAGAACAGAGAAATCAATCTGAATTAAATGGAATAATAAGCTGCAGATCATGATGATTTTGAGTTCCCTGCTTGGGTAATATTCAGGAATTTCTGTAGTGGCTATATATCTTTGGTTAACGAGCATACCATTGCAGTGATATGGCCGACCTTGCTTGGGGAAAAATATCAAGTAATCACAATCTCCTCAGTGCTTGGGAACGTCCTAGTATTTTTCTTGCTATGCTATGGCAGCAGCCAATCCAGCAGCCTCGTGCAGACAGCACACACTAACCTATAGTACGGCTTGCCGAATCGCACTTAAAAAAGAAAAGTGTAATAGCCATGAGTTTTTTTATTTTTTATTTTTTAAAACCTGAATATTTTCATCAAGGAAATTTACATTGCAGGTGATTTACTGAAATTAAATGGCTTCTCCAATACCAAACAAATGTATATTACTGATGTGTAAGGATTAGTATATTCAGACTGAATTAATGAGAGTGGTCTGTAAATAACTCTGATTTTGTTGTTGTTGTTGTTGTGATTTTATGTGAAGTAATGTAATGATAGGCAATACAATTTCATAACACTCACATCTCATGATTCATCAACATGTAAGTTGTACCCAAGTAATACATTTTCTGAGTTACAGAAAACAAAACAAAACAAAACAAACATGAGATTGAAAAAGAACATGAAAACAAATATCAATGAAAGTGAAAAGGAAAATCAAACAAGATTTCTATTTCCAAACCAGATGTGATAGTTAAAGCCCAAGTTTAGTTTTGGGGATTTTTTGTTATTTGAAAGCTTTATGCCCCAAAGTCATAGCCCTGCAATAATAGATTCTGAATGTCTTTAGTTTTTTTTTTAAATTAATTATTGAAAAATGTCGGGGGGACCCCCAACATTTTTAGCTATATTTTACATTATAGCATCCAAAGGGTTAAGAAGGTTATATGAGTTATACCTCATCTGAAAGAGCAGAGTCTGCTCTTTGCTAGATGAGGTATAACACATGTAACCTTAAAGCCTTTTTAACCCTTTGGATGCTATAATATAAAATATAGTCGAAAATCTTGGGGGGTCCCCCCCAATATTTTTTTATTAACTAATTACAAAAAAAAACTAAAGATTTTCAGAATCTATTATTGCAGGGTTATGATTTGGGCATAAAGCTTTCAAATAACAATTCCCAAAACTAAACTTCCGGCTTTAAGGGCAGTGATATGATTGGGAGAAATAGTCTTCCTTTTCTTGGATATTAAGCTTGATGTGAAGAAAAAAAATAGACAACTACGATAAAAGGGCCAAACTAGAATATCTCACCTTGCTACTTTGCGTATACTGAGAAGGGCTACAAATTTTCTGTCAGTTTATAGTACACGCCAAATAAGTTTACGTTTGGAAAAGTCTAAAAATTAAAAAAGTGAAAGGATGAGTTTAAACACGAAACAACACCTTTTCTCTGATTTTTGTTGTGATGTTTTGAACTTTGTGTTGACAAGGTTGCAGTATGTGGATTACACTTTTCAAGTGAATAGATCATTGTCATTACTCATTTAATCTTCATAAACATGAGTGTGATATTTCTAATTAGAAAGAATACCCAATAAGTAGAGCCACTGTCATTTTAACTCTGTATATGTACATATTCAGATGTATATTTTTATGCAAGTTGAAAGTCAATATACAGTGTTTTTACCATAAACTATGCACATATATATTCAATGAGTTTGTTGAATGTTGTGTGTAATGCTGAAAATAGGAATATATACAAGGTCTACAGTTCTGTTTTATCTATTTTTTTTTTCCTGAGGATATGCATAATTTGTTCTTTGTGAAAATTGTCATGTGTAGTTACAGTACAGAGCAAAACATATACACAAACAAACAATAAACATGGCCATACATTATTTGTCTGAATCATTTTACAAAAGTTCAAAATGAAGAGTTTGTAGTTCAATTGTTAGCATTTTTTCTCACTTTGTTGCTAGAGCATAAATCAATTCTATTTTGACAAACTTTAATGTATAATTATCGCTTGATTCTTACAAGATATTCAGATTTGCATGAATTAGATTATCATACTAAATATTGCATTCATATATTATAATTACAGTATAATTCAGATACAGTAGTATCTATTTAATGTTGCATTATGTTGCAAGAAATTCATTTTCCGAGTGTAACATTGTGAATAAATGAACTTGTGTACTGTATGTGTTGTGTGATTAAAAAAGTTTGAGCACTAGAGAATTTGAAATAATCGTCCAAATATGAAATACATTCCCTGCTTTTCCGTTAGAACACTTGCAATACATGCTACAAATATCATACAGTATATAATTACTGATATAGCTAAGCTGCACGTATATTACAATTTTTTTTTCTCTGTTATTTAGTGCACTGTACATTTGATATGTAATATTTGATTGATAGTATTTGAAAATAATTATGTTTGGAGTCACATTACCCCTGAAAATTATTCAGAATTTGCCAGCAGGTGCTACAACATGTAACAACATACATTTTAATTTCATATCAATTATCAAATCTATATATGATTTTGGTGAGCTGGCATATCCTTGGCATATAAATTTCATTATCAAAAGAGGGGAAAAGGGTTATTGACCAAATTTAATGTCAACAAAAGATAAAACTTTTTGTACAAACGCTATTTATACAAGCCTGTAAATGTGTACAGGCCTTCATGATTTGATATTCACTATTATGGAGTAGACATGTTTCCATCAATCAATTAGATATTTGTCATACTCTATTTTGGACACAAGAGGGCGACAAACAAAGATGAGTTATTCATGATGGTGGATCAGTCAATATTATGATGTAGGATTGGTGGGTTGTATATCATGATTGCAATCCTTGTTAAGTTGTCACATGGTTTGTTATGGACCAATCATCAATCGGACAATATGAACTACCAAAGATACATACAGGCATGCACATATTTATATGGCATGACTGTTTTTTTGTTGTGTTACATCTGTTCTATCACAGTTCATGTACTCTAAATTCCATACATTGTGTGCAGGGATGTACCCTCTCTACTCAAAAGTATTGCAACGTACACAATAGCGCATACATTTTACGATGGAGGGGTCTTTCTAAAATGATGTCCTAATTACGTTTATGATTGGAAAATAATGAATTATTCGAAAAGACATCAACGAATATTCTTTCTCGTTTCTTCTCCAAGGCGGAGAGATTATAAAATGCAGGCACGCCCACAAGAGAGGGGCTGGAACATAACATTTTGCATATTTTTGCCTCCCTATAGGGGTGGGGTGTTAATTCACACTAGCATAGTAATTCGGTTTCATCTTACCAATAAAACGGTTTTAATACTTTGGAAAGACTTTCAGCTAACAAAAAATGTGAATATGTTCCTCTGAAGGGGTCTCAGAAAGAAGGCCACACCCCTCGAACACGATAGTGACTTCCTATCTTCATAAGACAGTGGCAAGGAGCAAACGCCCCATATTTTAAACAAGACCTTTTCAGATTATAATTTCTTAATCTTTCTCAATTCTAATGGCAGATTATTATTGTAAACATCTTAAAATTTACTGTCATGAAACTTTTCAGTACATTGGATATAATGATGCGAAGAGAACGCCATCATCTTTAATTAGTAGCGTTATCCTCCTTGTCACTGTCTTATGAAGATAGGAGGTCAATTTCGTCTTCGAGGGGTGTGGCCTTCTTTCTGAGACCCCTCTAGAGGAACATATTGATATTTTTTGTTTACTGGTAGTCTTTCCAAACCATCAAAACCGTTTCATTGGCAATATGAAACCGAATTAGTATGCTAGTGTGAATTAACAACCCACCCTTATAGGGAGGCGAAAAAATGCAAAATTTTATGTTCCAGCCCCTCTGTCGTGGGCGTGCCTGAATTTGATACTCTCCCCGCCTTGGAGAAGAAACGAGAAAGAATATTCATTGATGTCTTTTCAAATAATTTGTTACTTTTCAATAATAAACGGAGTTAGGACATCATTTTAGAAAGACCGCTTCAACGTAAAATGTATGCGTTATAGTGTATGTTGCAATACTTTTGAGTAGGGAGGGTATGCTAAGATTTGAATTGTTAGTCTAATAGATTTAGAATTAAATCTCATGCGATTTAAAATTCAATCAGATGTGAATTAAAAGGTTAATCCAATTTTGGATCTATCCCTGATAATAGTAACTTTGATTTTAATCTGAAGAATTTATTTAAAAAAACAAATTTTTGGTGACAATTATTATTTGTCACAATAAAAGCTTACCAAAGAATTAGTAACTATCAATGATAAATGAATGACAAGTTTTTAATTGTAAAATCAATTTAAGGTTTGAGTGATAAAGTACCTTTTGGTTTATTTAATTTCATTTAGGCATTAGGAGCTCTGTATAAATGAAATAGCACAACAGACAGATAACTCTGAGGAGAGTCATGATAAGTTCTTGATATTTTAGCTTTTATGTCAAAACCATCTTCAAAAGCTCCCTGTCTGTTGTACCATTTAAGAGTACTATGTCTTCGGTACAGAACCAGAAGGGCGTTAACGTAATACAAATTAACAACCAGAAGGGCGTTAACGTACTACAAATTAACAACCAGAAGGGCGTTAACGCCATTGACTTTTTACAGTGATAGTGCCCTTTGGGTTCTCAACCGGTTCTGCGTTAACGCCCTTCTGGCTCTATACCGACAATGTGGAAATAATACTACAGGATTATTACAAAGAAATATTCTTGTAAAATATGCTGGTAGTAGAATTTATTAGAATTTATTTATTTTTCTTGATTCTCTTTTGATTAGAAGAAATTTATGAATATGAAGAAAATAATTATTGTGTTAAATCATTTCTTGCCACGTGATTGTAATACAATTAAGTGTGATCAGTTATGTTAGTATAAAGATGTGTAGTATGCATACATGTGTGAGAATATTCTTAGGACTCCACAGGAGTATTTTGATTAAGGTTTGAGATGAAAGTAGCGAGAATTCTTTTCATACATCACACACAGATGTTAAGACAAGTTCTGATTAAGTAGATTACTATATCACAAAATCTTATTTCTTTCTTATTTTAAAGCCGAAATTTAGTTTTGGGAATTTTTTGTTATTTGAAAGCTTTATGCCCCAAAGTCATAACCCTGAAATAATAGATTCTGAATGTCTCTAGTTTTTTTTAATTATACATGTATATACATGTATAT
>JZLH01S0013737.1:14891-33683 GCA_001188425.1 Eucidaris tribuloides
AGAGAGAGATTGCTATGTTGGCTAGGTCGCCACCATAGCTTATTCTGTCAAGTGTTGGTACGCAGAAACTATATAACTCGCTGAGTGCTTGTGTTGCTTTTTAATGATGTGTGGGACAAAACACATCAGCAGCACACAGTCCCAGAATATCTTCATGTCGCAGTTCCTAAAAGAAACGTTCAACGGAACAACACCATCCATGAATGATTCACATCCTCTCTGGCCCTTGATCAACATGAGACTTGACCATGTTGTTCAAGACACCCCATGAGATCCAACTTATTCCCAAGATGTAACTCTTCGTAGAAAGAAAGAGTGGCTGGACAGGGATGATTTCAAATAGCTAAAGAAAATGTTTTTTTCGCTCATCTCCTTGTTTGGCATGCAACATACCATCTTGCAAAAAAGGGGATTCAACTCTGAGAGTTTGGCGCCATGTCTCTGCTTGTATCATGTGGCTTGTTCGTTGAGCAGTACGACTTTTGTTCTTAGTGATGTTGTATATTGGTTGATGTTGGCGCGGAGTCGCTCGTCCACAACTATTTCCATACTCTTCTTCGATTTGTATTGTGGTCAGACACTCAGCTTGTCATGCCATGATTTTCGCAATTCAAAAGGAGTGCATTTCATAACGCCACAACCGAGTTTTATGTCATCTCTTTTGTAATCACCCATCTTTCCTTACCCATTATCATTTCCATCTTTCTAATAGCTGATGTAATGACTGAGACTCTTTCTTTTAATTGGATTTTTCCATTCTCTTTATCTTTGATATGGCTGTGTGTAATATGTTGTGGCTCTCAATCTCAGTTTCTCCGACATTATCTTACAAAACTGAGCTACCATTTCTGGCGTGTAAAAACCCCTTTACGATAGTAACGAAATATGTAATAAAATTACGTTACAATGTTGAATAAAAATTGGTCTGCAAACAACAAATTTGCATGGTTTGCCAAGAAAAATCGATGTTTGCCTAGCAACTGTTTCTATGATATGTAAATTAGCATTGGCTCCAGAGTGGTGTTGGATGAAGAGTGAAGCTGGCAGATATTGAGAATACATTAAAATTGTTCCGAAAAAAATTGGTCTGCAAGGTATCCTTGCATGTTGGTTGCTATGGCAAATATTTACTTAGCAACCGTTGCTAAGGCTGTGCATAGTTTGCGTTGGCTCCACCTCCTGAAAATGTTTAGAATGATGTGAAGTACCAGTGTGCCAATTTTTCAGCTTTTATCATCATTCTGAACAATTTTCGGCACCGATCGCCTAGAATATACATATTTTTTCAGCTAAAAATGCCAAAATATACTAATTTGCTAATCAGTAAACAATTTACCAAATAATTTGCAAACACATGGACAATAACATTATCCTGAACGATCACGAAATGTTAACCTCAGACAAATCATAATAAATCATTCTCTTTCCCGATTTACGTGAGATTCCTGTCCGGCAAATATACTTTTAAGAGTGACCATTGTAGACCCTTACGATCCATGTAATGTTTATGCCACGTTCAATTCCCGTTGCTTGTTCCGTGTTGCTGTAAACGTCAAATGTGATTTACTTCAACAGCTATACTATTTCACAACTTCATCTTATCTGGATAAATAAATTTTTATATGCATTTTGTGAAGAAGTAAATTATTCATTATTGGAAGAAAATATTATTGTTGAAAACTGCTTGAGCATTTTGTGGCACAGATAAATTTTACAAAACAGGATACTTATTATTAGGGAAGATGTTTGTGAAATTTCCGCAAGCAGAAACTTTCCAAAAGTATAGATACTTGAGTCTGGTATTATGTCGTCTCAAATAATTTAGGACTTCTTCAAAGCATTCGCTTCACAAAAATCATTTAAATATAATTGCACATTACAATTTTCAGGTGTGTATGTATGTGCTGTGTGTGTGTGTGTGTGTGTGTGTGTCACTAAACTATAGTTCAAGTGTGTGTGTGTTATATGTGTCGTAATGTGTGTGTGGTGCGTGCGCGGCAGCGCGGCAGTGTGTGTGTTGTGTGAGTGTGTGTATGTGTGTGTGTGTGTGTGATTTGGTGTGTTGTGTGTGTTTGTGTGTGTGTGTGTGTGCGTGTATGTGTGTGTGTGTGTGTGTATGTGTGTGTGTGTGTGTATGTGTGTGTGTGTGTGTGAGTGTGTGTATGTGTGTGTGTGTGCGTGCGCGCGCGGCGTGTTTGTGGTGTGTGTGTGTATGTGTGTGTGTGTGTGGTGGTGTGTGTGTGAAGTGTGTGTATCGTGTGTGTGTTGCGTGCGCGCGCGCGTGTTTGTGTGTGTGTGTGTGTGTATGGTGTGCTGTGTCGTGTGTGTGTGGTGTGTGAGTGTGTTATGTGTGTGTGTAGTGTGTGTGTATGTGTGTGTGTTGGTGTGTGTGTGTGTGTGTGTGTGTGTGTCGGTGTGCGTGCGTGTGTGTGTAAAATCACATTTGGACCAGCTTTTGATAGAGTAATCTTTTCATAAAGTTTAGCGGTTGATACAATGGCATATAAGGTGGAACAAATTGACTACTCTTATCTATCAGAACGCAAGAAGAATAAATTCAGGAAGCAAAACAAGTACTGCTTCTTTCAAGTCAAACTGGGTATTCCATCCTCCTCGATTATGGACAACTTAATACTCTTCGAAAATAAGCCTTATAAAGTCTAAACAAATATGTTTAATGCATTGAAAAAGGATTTTTGTTGAAACCAAATACACCGCAAAATGTCGTGTAATCATATTTCTTATCGTATTCATTGCTATAGATTAAAGTGACTAAGTGACTCTCTGAGTGGATGTCGAGTAGTGCGTTTTTTTTTTAATTTCATTACTTCCAAAAGAAATGAAAATTAATTTGAAATAGGATTATGATGACTTAAAACTAGTATATGTTTTTGCCTATACCAACATTTGTCGTTTTTGAATCCAAACGTTTGCGTGTCCCCCATTTATGTATATGTTACTTGCACACGTGCGCTTCCGTGTTTGTACATAATGTGTTAGAAATCTACACGTCTTTCTGAATAGAAAAAATCAATACAATATACTTGTAATGTTGATAAAGGCTAATATTTCCATGATTTCGCTAAAAAGTTTCTACAACAAATAATTCAGTTCACGAGCCACCTTCATGTCTGATTCAAAGCCCTGTTAAATGACACAATTACTACAGCTAGTTCCTTACAAGCATGTGTTTTCCTCTTAAGTAGAAACAATCATACATATCCATGGAACGATAAAATTCAGAAGAGATCCATGCCACTAATCTCCGTTGACAATCATTGGAAATTATTTTTGTATTCAAACACTACTCGAAGGCGCGCCAAGGGTGCTACACGTGAATGAAAACAGTCTATATTTAATTTAATAACTTGTAATGTGTATACCTATTTGGCGGGAATACCTAACGTGCTACCAGGATCTAAGTCTCAGATATAATTAAACCTCATTGCGGTTCTCAACTCGGTGTTTGTCCATTTACCTGAAAATATGATCGGTTAATGAAACTTCTAGTCAAGCTGAAAATTAGTTTGACACGATTATTAACTTAATTATGTATTTACCAGGTTTATATTCAGCACCAATACTATATTGCAACTGGTCAAATCTGATAAAACTGTATCCATGACAACTCCAAATGTACGGGAAAAAAAATACAGTGCCACAAAAAAATCACATAATCAATTGTGCTGCTCCGAAAAAAACCTAATAAGAGTTTTAAAAAGGTATTATAACGGAATGATTTTATGATTCTGTATACAATCATTTACAATATATTCAACGCAACACGCTACTCTTTTAATTCCACCAGTATCTAAGAATTGACAATTTTGCAAACATTGTTCTGCGTCTCTGTCCAAAAATAGTTTTCACCTCAGTGATGAATTCTCAATTGTTACACCAATAATAGAGGTAAACATGATTGCCGTGTCACGTACCACGTTGAGCAGCAATGTCCGCTACGATATGCGGCCATTTTTCCTTTTTTTTCACTTAGAACATGACGAAATAACACTACACCTGGTCTGATCATTATCAACATCTACTCTAAGTACGATGACATGAATTATTTCAATAAAAAAAAAATCTTCACTTCATTATATTGTTTGTATGTTGTGAAAAAGCCGAAAGTTCTCCAATACACGAAGCGCCCCTCCCTAAATCAGGCACGTCAACTCCTTCATTAGATTACGGCAATGTATATATTTCCTATTTATTCATTTATGTATTTATTATCTTGTATTTATATTCATTTATTTTGTTTATGTATTAGTTAATTAGTTAGTCAGTTACTTAGTTACTTAGTTACTTAGTACCTTAGTTAGTTATTGTTATTATGTCAGATTAAATCTTTTTTTTTTCTAGTAAGGATTGCATTATTTACCCGCAAACAGTTGTGTGTTGCAAATTGGTCAAACAGTAAAAGTGAGTTCTCAGTGGCGTACTTGAGCTGGCATGCCAACCTGGGCTCCCGGAGGCGACCAACTTTGGTCGTCGAGTGTTTTTGGTACATAGTGATAGCGGCGATTATGACGTAGACAGCGAGCAGAAGAAAAGATGACACGCACGACTCTGTCCTCATTCTATGATGACCCCTGGTCCATCGTGCGTGCCGTATCCAAACACCTTACCGTGTAAAACCCCACATGCGTAAGACACGCTTGTCATCATTCGTTGCCTAAGGGTGTGCTAGATTGGAATATCACAACCTCACGTAAATGTTGTGTGCACATATCCACTGCTAATTAAGCGGTTTTTCATGTCAAAGAGTCCGTACATGGCTGTAATTCCGTGTGAATTGAAGGAAGTAGTATGACTGTCTCGTCTCACTGTTGAACTGATGTCGCAAATATTGTGGAAATAATCGGACGTCAATGATGCGGATGGTAATCAAATTTGTTTCGATGTAAGCTTTGATCTAGTTCAGGTGTGAGGATATGTAGGGGTCAGTGAAGGGAGCAGACTTTCACTAGCGTGGTACTACAATTGTCATCCCTCACATTACATCATCATCGTGTGTTTTTAAATTAAATTCTAGATTCTAACGAATTAACCGCCCAATATTAGTTCACTTACTTTTATAATTCATAATGATGGTGGCCTTAACAAGCGTGTTTACATGATTCATTACTGGCGTGCGAGACATGGCGTTGTCGTTTTAATAGGCATGATGGCATCATCGAAATTCCTCCTCACTATATACTTAAGCAGACACTAACATTCATGCAAAATTAGATACTCTAAGTGTCAGCACAATGCAGATTACATCGTAGCTGTAACTTAATGATACTTGACTATCTAATGCTTTAACACATATCATCATATCGGCATCCACCTGATTATTTGATACAATTTCTAAACAATTCTGGCATTTGCCTCATCAAACAAATCGCCAAGACATTGTCAATTTATCCAAAGTATCATTTCGTCCTACTATTTAGAATAAATTACGTAATTCAATTCTGACCAAAATGACTTCAAGTAAGGGAGTGAATGACGGACCAAGTTCCTTCAAAAAACAAATCAAGAATAATCTAGCGTATATGAGGAGCCAAATTTATAAAATGTATACAGGGTGGCCCGAAAGAATGCTACGAGTATAATCGCTAATTTCTTCCACTATTATTGGCAAAATGTCATTAAAATTTTTATTTTGTTGGTTAGAACATCTTTTTTCCAATAAACATGAATACCAAGATCAATTGATTTTGAGTAAGGCGTTTTGATTCTAAGGTGCGCATTTTTCGGAGGCATGCAATTTCCCAAATTGGCCAATTTTCTAGTCAGGCGGCGGTCATCGGAACGCCTAGATATTGTAAGGCCTCTGAGCTTGCCAATACAGCCCAAACATACCAGACAAAAACCGCGATGAACAATGGAAGATGTAGCTAGCATCGTCTTCTTTAAATGAAGCCTGGAATGCCTCGCTTTCATAAAGAAGACGATGACTAGCTACACTCCATTGTCATCGCTGTTTGTCTGGTATGGCGGCTGGTATGGAAAGCCTCAGCAGCCACAATATCTTAGGCGTTCCGATGACCGCCGCTGGTAGAAAAATTTGCGAATTTGGGAAAATTGCATTGCCTCAAAAATGGCCCCTAGATCAACGGCCCTTATCAAAATGCCAATGATCTTGGTATCATTTTATTGGAAAAAGAACGTGCTAACCAACGAAATAAAAATTAATGACATTTTGGGCCAAATAATGGAGAAGAAATTAGCGATTATACTCGGTAAGCATTCTTTCTGGCACCCCTGTAATAGCTGCAGACATGGCCAAATCCTAGGTCCAAAACGTTTCTCGGTCATCCCAACCGCTGAAAATTCACTTACCCGGGGGGGGGGGGGATTACATGTAAAAATTTCAAACACAAGCCAAAGAGGGGAAGTTTATTGAAATTTTCATTGTAATAGATTTTCCGTCCGATTTTTTTTTTTTTTTAGGGGGGGGGGTCTTAAGTCCCCTAAGCTTCCCCGTAGAACCGCGCATGTGAAGATGTCTAGACAGAGAGAGCTGTTCATACCGTTTGAGAACCTCTTGACATGTTTTTAAATCAATATATCTTCTGATATTTCGCTCAACTCTGCTTTTAGAGTGGTTAGAAACTGTTTTCGCTGCCCAGAGTTAAACCTGATGTCTTGTTATTGATTTTCGAAAGTATTCAGAATATCTAGTGTACCTGTTAAAAGCTAGCAACGAAATTACAATAACAAAAAAATAGTGCCTGTGGAGCTATTTACAGAGGTGTAATAACATACGTATCACTTGATTTAAAATAGCGATGAAAAGTGTCCCCCGGCGAGAAATGGCCAGAAATAGTAATAAATCATTTTTAAAGACGTCAATATTGAAATTAGGACTGTTTCATCAATATGTCGTTTGATTACAGACATTCTTGAACCAAAAATATGATTTTACAGGGGAATTGGAATGCAGAAATGCATATCAGTTTCCAGTCTACAATCGTACTCAATAATCAATTTGACAGTATTTTCTTAGAGCTGAGTTGACTACCGGGAGGTTATATTAAGGAGTAAAAACCCCATTTATCTCAAACTGAGCTGCTTTTATTTCTTTAATGGTTTCTCATGAAATGACAAAAATAATAGCCCCATTTAGATTTACAACTAAAATTAGAACCCCCCCCCATAAAAACTTAGATACTTGATTGATGCCTCGAATAGACCGTACACATATACTATTTTGGCATGTGGTACACAAACCTCGTGAAGATGATGTCTACCGGTATTTCTCTGTGAGCATCAACAAGTTGTACATTTACATACATCGTGCAGGAAATGTGTGTACAATTCAATGTTCTGACCCTTTCAGTAATACACGCGGAATATCATAATTAGCAAAGTGAACATATTTGTTGCAATGGTATACCAAAATGTTTAATCTTGGTTTCTTGTTATACATACAGTTTCGTTAACTTCAAGCTATGTTCCTTCGTTCATGAAGTTGCTTCCCGGGTGAACAAGAACCGTATCTAGGTTGACTCAATTCTGAATTAAACAATTCCATCGTCAGGATTGTCAATATGGATCATTTCCACTCAATCGTCAATACAAATAAATAGCTTCTAACAAGCCATGTCTGCAGCCTACACACATGTTTAAATGTGACTCGTCACATAAGTAGATTATGGGTTCGTTTTGAAGGAACTTTTCGTCAGTTGAGCTCCCTCACTTATTTTACGTTATGTTTGTCCCAACTGAATCACGTAATTTATTCTAAAAAGAGGTGTCGATCCTGGGGGGGGGGAAGAGGCGATCACCCCCCCCGATGAAAATATTGGGGGCACACATATCGATTTGCCCCCAATAATTTGACAACTTGAATAATTCTTAATATGTAATGCACATATTTGTTTTAAAAAGCATTGGAAAGCACTATAAAACCATTAAACATGGCATGAAAATACTATTAAACATTAAAAATACCATTAAAAATTGTCAATTTTTCGGCGCGCTTCGCGCGCAAAATTTTGTATTACAATTTTGCCCCCCAATCCAAAACATGGATCGACGCCCCTATTCTAAAATAGGACGAATGATGCACTTGGTAATTTGACAATGTCTTTAGCGATTTGTTTGATGAGGCAAAATGCAAATTGTCTAAAATTGTATCAAAAATCAGAACTGATGCCCGATATGGAATATGATTTTAAAGAAAAGTCAGTATCATTAGGTTACAGCATGATGTAATCTGCATGCTGACCTTAGGTATGATTTTGCATAATGTTAGTCTGCTTTAAGTTATAGGTGGAGGAACATTCGATTGATGACCATCATGCTATTAAAACGACAACGCCATTCTCCGACGCCAGTAATGAATCATGTAAACACCTTGTAAGGCCACCATCATTATGATTTAAAAATAATGAACTTATATTGGGGCTTAAATTCGTTATAAATCTAGAATTTAATTTAAAAACCACGATGATGTGTAATGTGGATGACAATTAGTAATTACCTAGTGAAAGCTCTCCCTTACTGACCCCTACATACCCTCACCCACAGATCAAAGCTACGTGCGAAACAATATTTGATTACCATCGGCATCATGACGTCATTATTTCCACAATATTTGCGAACATCAGTTCAAACAGTGAGACGAGACAGTCATACTACTCCTTCAATTCACCGGAATTAAGCCTGTAGGACCTCTACATTAAAACCGCTTAATTAGCAGTGGATATGTGCACACAACATACGTGAGGTTGTGATATTCCAATTCTACACCCTTAGCAACGAAATGATGACAGCGTGTCTACGCATGTGGGTTTGACACGGTAAGGTGTTGGATACGGCACGCCACGAGGACCAGGGGTCATCATAGAATGAGGACAGAGTCGTGGTGTCATCTTTTCTCCTCCTGTCTACGTCTATCCGTCACTATCTTACCACAAACACCTCACGACCAAAGTTGTCTCGCCTCTCGGGAGCCCAGGTGGCATGCACAGCTCAAGTATCGCCAACTATGAACTCCACTTTTACTGTTTGACCATTGCCAACCACAACTGTTTCGGGATAATGCAATCCTTACTAAAAAAAAAGATAATTGAATAATAACTAAGTAACTAACTAAGTACATGTAACTGAGTAACTAAGTAACTATCTAACTAATTAACTAACTATAAACAAATAAATGAATATAAATACAAGATAAGTGAATACATAAATGAATAAATAGAAATAGATACATTGGTAAATTAATGAGGAGTTGACCGTGCCTGATTTAGGAGGGGCGCTTCTGTATTGGAAACTTTGGGCTTTTTCACAACATACAAACAATATAATGAGAGTGAAGATTTTTTTTTAATTGAAATATTCATGTCATCGTACTTAGAGTAGATGTTGATAATGATCAGACAGTGTAGTTTATTTCGTCATTTCTAAGTGAAATAAAAGGAAAATGGCCGCATATCGTACGGGACATTGCTGCTCACGTGGTACGTGACAGGCAACATGTTTACCTCTATATTGGTTAACAAATGAGAATTCATACTAGGTGAAAACTTATTTTTGGACAGAGACGCAAACAAATGTTGCAAAATTGTCATTTTAATACTGGATGGAATAAAGGTAGCTTGTTTGCGTGAAAATATATGTTAAATGTTTATACAGAATTATAAAATCATCCGTATAATACCCTTTTTAAAAACTCTTTTAGGTTTTTTTTCGGAGTCAGCAATTGATTATGTGATTTTTTGTGGCATGTATGTTTTTTTTCCCGTAAACATGGAGTTTATCAGAATACAGTTTTATCAGATTTACCAGTTGCAATATAGTATGGTGTGAAGTATAAACCTGGTATAATAATAAGTTAATATCGTGTCAAATAATTTTCAGTCTTGATAGAAGTTTCATTTTAAGATCATAATTTTTCAGGTAATGACAACACCCGGAGATGAACCGTAATAGTTTATTTATATCTGAGCTAGATCCTGGTAGCGTAGGTATTCTCCGCAAGATTGGTATACACTTACAAGTTATTAATTAAAATATACTGTTATTTCATTCACGGTGTGAGCACCCTTGGCGCCTTCGAGTAGTTTTGAATACAAAATAATTCCATGATTGTCACGGAGATTAGTTGGCATGGATCTCTTCTGATTTATTACACTGTAAAAATATTGGGTAAACTATACTGGATAAATCAAAATTGGGTAAAAGTTGAGTAACCTTTTCCCAACAGTTTTGCTACATGCGTCTACCCAACATGTGGTAAATATTTTTTCGCCCAATATTGGGAAAACCACTGAGCGAAATGAAATTGGGAAATAATTAAGGTAAATTGTAAACACTGGGTAAACAGTTGGTAAATTATCAAAACTGTTTTGCTTCATGCATTTACCCAACGTATACATGGTATATTAATCTCTTTTTTTACCCAATGCCGGGGGAAAACACCGATTGAATCGATTCTCGCGTATTGTGTGTAATAAACTTGTATGCGTGCGTGTGTGTTTGGGGTGCGTATGTGAGTGAATGTGTGTTTGTGTGTTTGTGTGTGTGTGTTTGTGTGTTTGTGTGTGTGGATGTGTTTGTGTGTGTGTGTTTGTGTATGTGTGTGTGTGTGTGTGTGTGTGTGTGTGTTGTGTGTGTGTGTGTGTGTGTGTGTGTGTGTGTGTGGAATGTGTGTGTGTGTGTGTGTGTGTGTGTGTGTGTGTGCGCGCGCGTGATGTGTGCGGTATTTGCGTGTGTTATGTGTGGTCTGTGTATTGTTGTGCTGTTGTGTGCTGTGGTCTGTCTGTCTGTGTTTCGTGTGTATGCATTTGTGTGGTTTTGGTGTTTACAGAACTGATAATCAACAACATTTGTTCCTCTTCTTTCACCTTTCAGATTATATAAGAAGACCCTAGTATACAGGAACTTATTATCCCATGTTCAAGGGCCAAGACGGCAGCAGCAAACTACGGAAAACGATATGGCGTTCGGAGAACCAGCGCCGTCATGGTCCTAAAATGTCTTCGACGATTTTGGTTGATCGAGAAGCTTGAACGACTCGACTCGGCAATATCACTCTTAAGCGAAGACGGGGAAAGAAACATTCAGGAATAGAACAAAACGTTATGCTGGTGAGTTTGGCCCCTTTTGTATTGTGTTTCCTGGGCGCAGTCATAATTACAGATATACTGTATATCGCAAGTTCAAAACGAAATGTGTTTTTAGCATTTTAATGAGGCATGATATACGCCAGTAAAGTGACATTCTGCCGTGTTTTCAGGATTATCAACGTATATCTATCTAGCTATCTATCTATCGTATCTATCTATGAGTATCTGATGTTTTGAAATCGTTCCATTTTATTACTTGTCTCGGCCTATTATTCCCAAAACATATTAAATGATTTAGTGATCCGCCTCATCATTTAAGTCAGTATAATTACTCACTATTGTATAATTCTGAGAAAAAAATTCAAGAGACAATCTTAAACCAGTGAGTACACGATGCGTATCCTCACAGGGGTCGACGCCGAGGATAAAATCTTAGGGAGGGCGGAAACTCGGGGGGGGGGGGGGGCTGCCCGAAATGTCAGTAAACACCAAAATTCCATAATTACACTGGCCAAACAAAAGCTGAGTTTTTGTGTTTTGGAGGAAATTTTCGGGGAGGGGCGGCTGGCCTCGCAACCGCCACCCCCGTTTCCTCGGCTGAAAAATAGCTGAGAAAGAAAAATATCTTGCTAATGGAAATACGTGACAAAAACTATTGACAGACTGCTAGTACGTGTTGATGGCTGGATTGTTAGTTCTAGACAACACCAGACGTTCTTACATTCCCCTTTTTCTTTTCGGAATTTTTGCCGAGCAGCTTGTTTTTATTCAGGTCAAACACCACTCGAGGTGCATACGCTAGTATACATTCCTAAAACATTCCTGTGGCTTACGTCATGCCGCAAGAGGGTAAAAATACAATTATTTGCCTTCTATTCTCCAATTTCTCTGTACACAATGAATGAAAAGTCTGTTTTCATAAGTACCATTTTCAATTCCAGAAGGCTTCACTGAACACGTTTTGTCCTAAATCGTTTTTTTTTTTTACCTATTAAATTTGAAGATAGCGCAGCTGGCAAATTGCCTTTTCGTAGTTGCCGCAGTAATTTGAAAATTTATCCCGCTTTCATTTAATCAGTAATGTGATTGACTTTTCATTAGTGGTACATGTTGCTTTGTTACGCAATTTTGAATAAGCAAAGTTGCTTAAAGCAAAAACAAAGCAAAAACGCCACTTACAGTCCCAGAGTGGTGCATTATGTTTGTTAAGCATTATTTTATTGTCATTATACAAATAATATTGTTCACTTCTCGCGGATGACTTAATAATGAAGCACTGTTAATAGGAGTAAATGAGTCGATGGAATGGTTTTATTTACTGGCCAGGCATTATGTAGACAAAATGGTCGCTGAGCCTCATTACAAAACGGAGTTATGTCTTTAATAGACATGCAAATACATTTTAAGACTTTTTTCAAGCAAAGACGCGTCGAGCATTACGTGTTAATTGTGTACCTGAGAGATTTACGTGCGTGTGCATATAAGGTCATGTTGACTAAGTTTCATCCGTTCAGATATGGGTGAGAACAAATAAGAATTCCAGTCATGATGCTCATATTGATTTTGATATCATTCCTAAAGGAATCTCCTTTTGCCATTGTTTGGTTATTAGCTTTTTCACAAGATTACAATCAGGAATTTATCATTTGGATGAAGATGCAGGCACCGCGTTCTAGCAGCGGGAAAAACTTTTAGGGGGCTTCTGGGGCTTCATTCCGCGGCCAAATCCTAGCGTCAAAATTTTCTCGGTTATCCAACCGCCGAAAACTGCACTTTACCGGGGGGGATGGGGGATTTTACGTAAAAAATTATTAAACACAGCCAAGGAGGGGAATTTTATTGAAAATTTTCATTGTAAAAGATTTTCCGTCGATTTTTTTTTTGGGGGGGGGGGGGGCTTAAGTCCCCTAAGCCTTCTCCGTAACCAAGGACGCCTTGTGAAGAGTGTCTAAGACAGAGAGGGAGCTGTTCATACCGTTCAGAACCCTCTTGACATGTTTTTAAATCAATATATCTATGATATTTCGCCCTCAAACTCTGCTTTTAGAGTGGCTTAGAAATGCCAGAGTTTAAAGCTGAATGTCTTGTTCATTGATTTTCGAAAGTATTCAGAATGTCTAGTGTACCTGTTAAAAGCTAGCAACGAAATTAAATAACTAAAAAAATAGTGCCTGTGGAGCTGATTTACGAGGTGTAATAAATAGTATCACTTGATTTAAAAATTAGCGATGAAAAGTGTCCCCGGCCGAGAAAATGGGCCAGAAATAGTAATAAATTCATTTTTAAAGGGGACGTCAATATTTGAAATTAGGACTGTTTCATCAATATGTCGTTTGCATTTCAGACATTCTTGTGAACCAAAAATATGATTTCCTGTCGGGAATTGGAATGCAGAAAATGCATATCAGAAGTCTGTCAGTCTACAATCGTAGCCCAATAATTCAATTTGACAGTATTTTCTTAGAGCTGAGGTTGACTTACCTTAGGAGGTTATATTGAGGAGTAAAACCCCCATTTATTCTTAAACTGAGCTGTTTTATTTCTTTAATTGGGTTCTCATCGAAATGACAAAAATAATACCCCATTAGATTTACAACTTAACATTTAGACCCCCCCCCATAAAAATTCAGAAACTTGCATTTATGCCATCGTAATTAGGACCGTACACATACACTTATTTGGCATGTGGCTACCTCAAAACCTCATGAAAATAAATGTCACCGGGTATTTCAGGAAATGTGTATTACATTTCATTGCTCTGACCCTTTCAGTAATACACGCCTCGAAATATCATAATTATTGCCAAAGTGAACTTATTCGGTTTTGTTGCAGTGGTATGACCTAAATGTTTAATTCTTGTTATACATGCAGTGTATAGTTCGGTAAACTTCGAGCTATGTTGTCTTCGTTCATATGCCTTTCCCGATAAAACAAGAAACCCATCTGGGTCGGACTCAATGAATTAAACAATTCCATCGGTCAGGTTTTGTCAATATGGCATTCATTCAATTGTAATTGTCGGCCTATACAAAAATAGATTCTGGGCAAGCCAATGTCTGCAGCTATTACAGGGGTGCCAGAAAGAATGCTTACCGAGTATAATCGCTAATTTCTTCTCCATTATTTGGCCCAAAATGTCATTAATTTTTATTTCGTTGGTTAGCACGTTCTTTTTCCAATAAAATGATACCAAGATCATTGGCATTTTGATAAGGGCCGTTGATCTAGGGGCCATTTTTGAGGCAATGCAATTTTCCCAAATTCGCAAATTTTTCTACCAGCGGCGGTCATCGGAACGCCTAAGATATTGTGGCTGCTGAGGCTTTCCATACCAGCCGCCATACCAGACAAACAGCGATGACAATGGAGTGTAGCTAGTCATCGTCTTCTTTATGAAAGCGAGGCATTCCAGGCTTCATTTAAAGAAGACGATGCTAGCTACATCTTCCATTGTTCATCGCGGTTTTTGTCTGGTATGTTTGGGCTGTATTGGCAAGCTCAGAGGCCTTACAATATCTAGGCGTTCCGATGACCGCCGCCTGACTAGAAAATTGGCCAATTTGGGAAATTGCATGCCTCCGAAAAATGCGCACCTTAGAATCAAAACGCCTTACTCAAAATCAATTGATCTTGGTATTCATGTTTATTGGAAAAAAGATGTTCTAACCAACAAAATAAAAATTTTAATGACATTTTGCCAATAATAGTGGAAGAAATTAGCGATTATACTCGTAGCATTCTTTCGGGCCACCCTGTATACATTTTATAAATTTGGCTCCTCATATACGCTAGATTATTCTTGATTTGTTTTGAAGGAACTTGTCGTCATTCACTCCCTTACTTGAAGTCATTTTGGTCAGAATTGAATTACGTAATTTATTCTAAAATAGGACGAATGATGCACTTGGAAATTTGACAATGTCTTTGGCGATTTGTTTGATGAGGCGAAATGCAGAATGTCTAGAATTGTATCAGAACAGGTGGCTGATATGGTATATGATTGTAAACAGATAGATTTAAGTCAGTATCATTAGGTTACAGCACGATGTAATCTGCATGCTGACCTTAGATATCATTTTGCATAATGTTAGTCTGCTCTAAGTTATATAGGAGGAGGAACATTCGATTGATGACCATCATGCTATTAAAACGACAACGCCATTCTCCGACGCCAGTAATGAATCATGTAAACACCTTGTAAGGCCACCATCATTATGATTTAAAAGTAATGAACTAATATTGGAGCTTACATTCGTTATAAATCTAGAATTTAATTTAAAAACACACGATGATGTGTAATTTGGATGACAATTACCTAGTGAAAGCTCTCCCTTACTGACCCCTACATACCCTCACCCACAGATCAAAGCTACATTCGAAACAGTATTTGATTACCATCGGCATCATGACGTCATTATTTTCACAATATTTGCGAACATCAGTTCAAACAGTGAGACGAGACCGTCATACTACTCCTTCAATTCACCGGAATTAAGCATGTAGGACCTCTACATTAAAACCGCTTAATTAGCAGTGGATATGTGCACACAACATACGTGAGGTTGTGATATTCCAACTCTACACCCTTAGCAACGAAATGATGACAGCGTGTCTACGCATGTGGGTTTCACACGGTAAGGTGTTGGATACGGCACGACACGAGGACCAGGGGTCATCATAGAATGAGGACAGAGTCGTGGTGTCATCTTTTCTCCTCCTGTCTACGTCTATCCGCCACTATATTACCACAAACACCTCGCGACCAAAGTTGTCTCGCCTCCCGGGAGCCCAGGTGGCATGCACAGCTCAAGTATCGCCTGCTACGAACTTCACTTTTACTGTTTGACCATTGCCAACCACAACTGTTTCGGGATAATGCAATCCTTTATACTAAAAAAAAAATGATAATTGAGCATTAACTAACTAACTAACTAAGTAACTAAGTAACTAAGTAACTAACTAACTGACTAACTAACTAACTAACTAAATAAATAAATAAATGAATATAAATACAAGATAAATAAATACATAAATGAATAAATAGAAATAGATACATTGGTAAATTAATGAGGAGTTGACCGTGCCTGATTTAGGAGGGGCGCTTCTGTATTGGAAACTTTGGGCTTTTTCACAACATACAAACAATATAATGAGAGTGAAGATTTTTTTTTATTGAAATATTCATGTCATCGTACTTAGAGTAGATGTTGATAATGATCAGACAGTGTAGTTTATTTTGTCATTTCTAAGTGAAATAAAAGGAAAATGGCCGCATATCGTACGGGACATTGCTGCTCACGTGGTACGTGACAGGCAACATGTTTACCTCTATATTGGTTAACAAATGAGAATTCATACTACGTGAAAACTTATTTTTGGACAGAGACGCAAACAAATGTTGCAAAATTGTCATTTTAATACTGGATGGTATAAAGGTAGCTTGTTTGCGTGAAAATATATGGTAAATGTTTATACAGAATTATAAAATCATCCGTATAATACCTTTTTTAAAAACTCTTATTAGGTTTTTTTCGGAGCAGCAATTGATTATGTGATTTTTTTTTTGGCACGTATGTTTTTTTTTCCCGTGAACATGGAGTTTGTCAGAATACAGTTTTATCAGATTTACCAGTTGCAATATAGTATGGTGTGAAGTATAAACCTGGTATAATAATAAGTTAATATCGTGTCAAATAATTTTCAGACTTGATAGAAGTTTCATTTTAAGATCATATTTTTCAGGTAATGACAACACCCGGAGATGAACCGCAATAGTTTATTTATATCTGAGCTAGATCCTGGTAGCGTAGGTATTCTCCGCAAGATTGGTATACACTTACAAGTTATTAATTAAAATATACTGTTATTTCATTCACGGTGTGAGCACCCTTGGCGCCTTCGAGTAGTTTTGAATACAAAATAATTCCATGATTGTCACGGAGATTAGTTGGCATGGATCTCTTCTGATTTATTACGTTCATGATTGTATGATTGTTTCTACTTAAAGAGGAAACACATGTTGTAAGGAAACCTAGACTGTAGTAATTGTGTATTTAACGGGCTTTGAATCAGACATGAAGGGTCTCGTGGAACTGAATTATTTGTTGTAGAAACCTTTTTAGCGAAATCCATGGAAATATTGCCTTTATCAACATTACAAGTATATTGTATTGATTTTTTTCTATCAGAAGACGTGTGAGATTTTCTAACACATTATGTACAAACACGAAGCGCACGTGCTCAAGTAAATATACATAAGGGGACACGCAAACGTTTGGATCAAAAACGCAAATGTGGTATAGGCAAAAATATACTAGTTTTAAGTCATCATAATCCTATCAAATTAATTTTCATTTCTTTGAAGTAATGAAATTAAAAAAACGCACTACTCGACATCCACTCAGAGAGTCACTTAGTCACTTAATCCTATATGCATGAATACGATAGAAATATGATACACGTACATTTGGGTGTATTTGTTTCAACAAAAATCCTTTTCAATGCATTAAACATATTTGTTTAGTACTTATAAGGTCTTATTTTCCGAGTAGTATTAAGTTGGTCCATAATCGAGGAGGGATGGAATACCCTGTTTTGACTTGAAAGAAGAGTACTTGTTTTGTTCCTGAATTCTATTTCTCTTGGTTCTGATAAGATAGAGTAGTCATTTTGTTCACCTTATATGCCATTGTATCAACGCTAAATTTATGAAGATTAACTCCTATCAAAAGTGTCCAAATGTGATTTTACCACACACACACACACACACACACACACACACACACACACACACACGCGCGACGCGCGACACGACACACACACACACACACACACATACACACACACACACACTACTAGTTAGTTTAGACACACACACACACACACACACACACACACATACATACACACCTGAAAATGTAATGTGCAATTATATTTAAATGATTTTTGTGAAGGAATGCTTCTGAAGAAGTCCTAAAATAATTTGAGACGACATAATACCAGACTCAAGTATATACTTTTGAAAGTTTCTGCTGCGAAATTTCACAAACATTTCCCTAATAATAAGTATCCTGTTTGTAAAATTTATCTGTGCACAAAATGCTCATAGCAGTTTTCAACAATAATATTTCTCCAATAATGAATAAATTTACTTCTTCACAAAATGCATATAAAAATTTATTTATCCAGATAAGATGAAGTTGTGAAATAGTATAGTGTTGAAGTAAATCACATTGACGTTTACAGCAACACGAACAAGCAAGGGAATTGGAACGTGGATAAACATTACATGAGCGTAGGTCTACAATGTCACTCTTAAAGTATATGCCGACAGGAATCTCACGTAAATCGGGAAAGAGAATGATTTATATGATTTGTTTGAAGGTTAACCATTTCGTGATTGTTAGGAATAATGTTATTGTCCATGTGTTGAAAATTATTTGGTAAATTGTCTTACTGATTAGCAAATTAGTATATTTTGGCATTTTAGTGAAAAAATATGTATGGTTGATTGTAGGGACTCATTTGGTAGCACACTGCAAACTGCAAATAATTGTTTCACTATAAGTTTCTTCATTTAATGTATCCAAATTCGATAATGTTATACAACATTAAATAATAATGGCCAGTGCGACCTAGTTCTATATTATACAAACTGTTGCAAGAAACATGAAAATAATGTATACTTTCTCGTATTATTTGTATATTTTTTCATGTATGTCATTTGTGT
>JZLH01S0013772.1:8090-28268 GCA_001188425.1 Eucidaris tribuloides
CTGTTGTCAGTTAGAGAATTGGCGGGAAAGTTCAATACAAATTGCAAATGGTCAAGTTCCTACAGCTGTAGAAAGAGTCATGGTGCAATTCTTCACAAATATGTCTGACAATTTCCTTCTCGGGAGTTAGAAGAGCTGAATGCCTTTTTGTTAGAGTACAGTGTGCGAGTAGAACTTTGTTTTGTGTAGCTTGGTTCTAGATTATTTATGTTATTTCGTTGACGCTAGATCATGCACAAGTATATAGATAATTGATTGTTATCCCATGCCTTAATTTTTGTGTCATACCAGTGCAGCGTTCAGCTTGCATAGCTTCATGAAACAGTTGAGGATAGGTGTGGCCTCATATATAAATTAATTAAGGTGTGAATGGAAGCCAATAGAAGAAAACCGAGTGATGGAATTAATTTGCCATTTCTATCAACAGAATTAGGCAAATAATGTCATTCAACCTTTCTGGAAAATATAACAGTTAAATACTACAATGACCAGATGACGAACCCTGACCGAGGGTTCCATGGGCCCAATAAACCGATTTCACCTGATGGGTCTGATTGATAGACCAATTACCTGTATTAAAAGGGTCTGATCAATTATCAATATTCCACGCAACATGTACATGGAGCAATCCTATATAGTTGTTGATTATTTGAGTTTATTAGGAACTCTATCTCATCTTGATATGTCTCCATAATTTACTGTATTCTTATTTGTCATGTTTATTCTTTCTATCACCTAATGATTAAATTTGAATGATGAACTCTGACATATATCTGTTGAAGCAAATCTTTGAACAAAAATCTTTTAAAATAGCCGTTTCTCATTTTTTTTTTTACTAAAGTCGGAAAAAACAATAAAAGAATTCTCCATCTGCATCTATCCTGTCCGTTTTGGAAATATTTTTCCCCATGTAATTTTCCCTAGGGTTTCCTGCCTAATTGACACAATATACACTGACAATGACAATGACAATGACAATGAATTTTATTTCTTAGAACGGCCCCTCCCGGGGTATGGAAGAAATAAAATTTGTACAAAACTCACGAGATATAAATAAATCTTTGGAAGTCAAAATAACAAATATAAATATATATGTATATAAATTTACAGTAATTTAGACATACGGTGTCAAAGTGACACACTTACGATTAAGTGTTATTAACTAGTTACTACTAAATACAAACAAAAACTTTTCTAAGCAAATTTTGACATAATTACCTTATAGAATCTAGACAAATTCTTTAACTGTTTGATATTGTTACTAATAAACAACTGAACAAATTTGATAATGCTAGGACGGTGAGAGAAATATTTCTTGATAAAGCGCCTAAGTGTTTCAGTAAAAAATGGACAAACAAATGAAACATTTCAATTCTATACATGTAGCTCACTTGCCGCAGACTTCCCGCTGACTTCCCCTAGGAAAGTGAAAAGGTTGCCGCGGATCCGCAGCGGATCCGCCGCGGATCCGCAGCGGATCCGCCGCGGATCCGCTGCAACCTTTTAGTCCGCGGCATGAAGGTTGCAGAAGGTTGCCATATGCCATAACCTTGCCGCGGACCAGGTTACCACAGGAGCAGGTTGCGGCGGATCCGCCACAGACAGAAGCTCAAATAAATCTTTTGGAAAAGGTTGCCACAAGGTTGCCACAGAAATAAGCTAATCTCCAGCAGGCATGACTAACAACTTATTTGCATATCAGGTTGCGGCAAGGTTGCCACAGAAGAAGATAACACTGGGAAGCAAATCAGCCAATCAGATAAAAGAACCCCACTGTGAAATGGCAGTTAGCAAAAGTGCGCCATTTTCAACTAGATGTTACACTCTACAATAGCTCCAGAGGCATGTGGGTAGCTGGCAATATATTAGTTGATTTGGATTCTCTTATTTTGAGGTATGTTTGGGAAATGTAACATCTTAAATTGTGTAGTGAATCATGTGGGCTGAGAAAAACCTTACAATTTGTATTTTGAGAAGAAACAAGCTTCTTGAATTATTGCTTTTGAAGAATTTGTGCTGGCTCAGTCCCACATATAGGTTCTTACGTAAGTATACCTGTTACCTGAATTTTTGTCAATTTTATTGTGTTGTTGGTATTATTATCATGGGTGCACACAGCTGGTGCATACACAAAACAAATTATAGGTAAAGGTACAGAACAGTATCAGCAAACTCAGCAAGCACATCTACATAGATAGGCTCTTTGTGAACAACCTGTGGTAGCCATGCTTTAATTTACTCTGTAATATAGTCCCTATTACATTGTGATTCTACAGACTGGGCTGTGAAAGCCATGTAGCAACCTTGCAGCAGATCAAGCTAATTTGCATATCTATAGCAATAATCTGAACCTTTGATTGTGGAATAAGGGTGGTTTGAGTGAATTACTGTGCATGTATCAGCTGTTGCCGTAACCTTGTGGTAACCTTGCCGCAACCTCGCGGTAACCTCGTGGTAACCTTACCGTAACTTTGCTGTTACCTTGCCGCAACCTCGCGGTAACCTCGTGGTAACCTTACCGTAACTTTGCGGTAACCTTGCCGCAACCTTGCGGTAACCTTGCCGCAACCTTGCCGTAACCTCCCTGTAGCTAGTCTCCTGATTTGCATATCGACTAAAAAGGTTGCGGCGGTCACTCTGGTCACATGAATATTCATAGAAAAGGTTGCGGCGGATCCGCCTCAACCTTAAAAAAAGGTTGCGGCAAGACTAATTTGCATGTGAAAAAGCAACCTGGTTACCACAAGGTTACCGCAAGGTTGCCATAAGGTTGCCACAGCAGTCCGCCGCAAGCCCATATTTTTCCTATGGGTTCCCCCTGACTTGCCGCTGACTTGCCGCAGACTTGCTTCATACCTGTAGGAACCTTGCCGCAGATCTGCTGCTTATCTGCGGCAACCCCTTCTTAATGAATATTCATTATTTAAAGGCTGCAGCAAGTCTGCGGCAGGTCTGCGGCAGGTCGTCGTTTCTGTGGGATGGCTTCAATTAGAAATTGACGTAAACCTGCCAATGTCGTTGCATTTGTGACTCTCTTCCGTACAGCCCGGCCGAGTTGATAGCACAAATGTTAAATGGGGTTGAGGTCTGGGCTGCATGCAGGCCAGTCCATTCTTGTTATATCCCCTCTCTAAGAAAATCCATGCAAATCAAGCTCCTGCCACTTTTTGTATCACTTTGTGGTGTTAATGTGGTGACAGGTCCGTGAGATTAAATGTCTTATATCCAGTTTTTTTTATGCCCATATCATATTTTTTTTCTTCAGTTTTTGTTGTTGTTTTCTGCTTACTTGTGCAGGTGTTTCTTTCAATCCATATCAATGTTCACATTAGAGTGCATAACAACCAAAGAGACAATGGAAAACTCAATTATCAGCAACAACAAAAATTGGATGACTTACCGAACTTTGGTCATTTTGCAGCTTTTCAATTTACAGTTTACACCACATTTTAAGATACTGCCCTTTCCCTGCTGGCATAATCATAATAGGTAGGGTAGAATTTTAAAGTAAATTGAATAATCTTTCCGATTATACCAAGGTTGCATTGATTATTACTACAAAACGGGAGATGTAACCGATCAAACTCAAATTTCCAGACTTTTTTGAGGAGTTTATTAGCATGAGCTAAACTATTGCCTACTGGAACAGGATGTTCCGTATGTTGACGTTTTGGGTATTGCAGATTGTAGACAGTTAATATAAAATGGAGGAAGTAAATCTTACTCACCATTACACGTGAATCCATTACCGTGATAACCATCGTCACAGTTGCAAGTGAAAGACCCATTTGTGTTTGTACATTGTGCATTGGCGTCACAAGGGTCAGACAGACATTCATTGATATCTGTGATAGAATCAAATGATATGTTATGTATTGTGCATGATCATCCTCAAACTTATTTCATACTATTATTTCATTGTTATTTTCAAGGCTAGGCATCTCTTTTGCATGCCTAAAAATTAGCATTGTGTAAATACACTGACATTAAGAAATAAATGCATCTGGGAACCTTTAGTAAAATATAGGAGCTTGAAACTCAGTTTTAGGGAAATAATAGTGACTGTCAGACCCTGATTTAAAAAAAATTCTTCCATAGAACGTGCACTAAACGGCTATTGATTTTCTATCGCATTTTCAAAGTTTAGGTAATGACTGACCCCTAGATTTCACAAACATGCACATTATCAATAGTCTAAGGGCATGAGTTATCTTTTCAAGGTCTTCGGGGATGTTTGCAAATGAGCTCCTCTGCCTTTAAATTATATGTATCATACTTTTATTTGGCTAAGAAGAAATGCATATAAATAATCAATTCATGAGTTCGATGATAATATGCATTTACATTTGATGAAAAGAATGGGAACATTATATCTTTCATATTTTCAAATGGAGACGTAAGGTAACCCTTTTTACATTTGAGCAAAAGGTCAATTGTTATGATGACATACACAAATGTTGAGAGTGTTATTTATGTAACACATATTAGTTATCACTTATGCGCACTACATGCGCTTTTTTAAACACTTTACACTTTTCGGCTGATTTGTTTGAACGATTGTAAACTAAATACCGTAGTGCAATTTGGCGTAAGCAGAAAATAGTAATTTCTTCCCAGGAAACCTTCAACATATTTAGTCATGCTCAAAATTAGACAAACAGACACAATTTGCATAATTATTCAAATACTTTTCTTTTAATAATTAAGCCTGACCTGGTACTGTAAATGATCACTTGTAACTGTAAAAAACATAGTTCTAGATAATTTCTGATAATTTTATAACCACGCTCATCCAGTCATCAATTCTGTCCTTTAGAAGACTATCAACTATTCACAAGTAGTAAAATAAAACAGGAAAATATGAATTTTGATAGTATTTTTACCTTCACATAAACCCTCAACCGTAGAATTGTAACCGTCAGTACAGGGACACTCGAACGAACCATTGGTGTTGACACATTGAGATCCAAATGTACAGTTGTTTGAGTCTGGACTTTGGCATTCATCCACATCTGAGGATTCAAGTGATAAGAAACATATACTATATTCATGTCATTTTTTGTTTGTTTATTGATTGGTTAAAAGTATTTTTTATAAAATCAAACTTCACTTTTTTTTCCTATACATCACTCCTTTCTTGTTCTCACTCATGCGTAAAACTTTGACAGGAACACATCTATGATCTAACGTTAGCGCTACATTATCAAGGTTGCCATAATCGACATCGGCCTGCTTAAAAAAAAAAATGGCTGTACATTATTTACCTCTTTGTTTGCCATTTCAGTGTCGTTAAATATATGAAAACTTGGTGTCACATCGCCCTGCAATGCCTAACTGTTAGGATCCACGGGTCATTTGCGCTGCGCAGATAATACGATGCACTCATAAGCTGAAATCGCCAAACCGCTTTCTGGTGCCCTCTTTTGTTGAAATTGCACATGTACTATCCCATGCCTTGAATGTACTATCCCTTGCCTATGAAAGTACTATTCCATGCCTGTGAACTACTACCTACCAGACTTACAGAATTGTGTGTTTATTTTTGATCATGTTTTATTCTTTTAACCGATCAATGAACAATATGAATGTGGTATAGAAGCTAATTTAACACTCCTAACTTCATTTACTGGTCGCACGGAGTCAACAATGAGTGTTATTCACACACTGAGCTTTTGTTACAGCGTCATCCCACTGATACAGGACTAGACCAATAGTACATTGAGTACCGTAGATCAGAAAGTTACCTAAAAATGAGGCAGACTGGCAGGTGTTCTGGAAACAACGCACTATCAGAAACTGCGAGAAAACTGAATTCCTGTTTATACAGCTTAAAAGCTCTAAAAACCACACCAGTGCAGTTGAGTGAGTTTCCAGCAATCTTTGCTCTGATTGCGCGCTTCCAAATTCAAAACATACATCCAGCGTCTGAAAACTGGAGTACTGTACTAAACTGAAACTTGACCAAATTTAAAATGATTTATCATTTATTTTTTTTTACTTAAAGATTGTGTTATTGATTTGCACGTCAAAAAACATCTATATGAATCAAATCAGCTGAAATCATATCCAATTTGAAGATTAATATAAATAAACACATCTCGTAGAGACTTGGGGTAAAATATGAGTTTATGAGTTTTGTTTAAAATCTGGACGGTTAAACTTCATCCTTTTTCCATTTGCTCAGGAGCAAATTTTAAAAATCCGCGACGTCAAACGTGCACGTGCCGTTCTAAAATGGTCCGATCAGCCGTTAGCCAAAGGTCGCGCAGGGGATAGCCGATTGACCAATCAGGGCGCTCCGCTCGTCTTGCTACGGTGCACAGTAACCGCAATTCGCATTTTGAGCAAAATTGAAACTCACAGAAATAACAACATTCTAAGTACTAAACACGTTTGGTTTGTTATAATGAAGCTCGGAGTAATGGTTGCAAATTCCATCCCAATCTTTTTAAGGGTACGAATACAACGCATTTTATGTACTTATCTTTAGTTCTATCATAGCTATGAAAAAAAAAACGTTCCTATGTGCAAATATAACACGTGCTTGGTTAGTATGAACATTCTAAATGTTAGTCTACGTACCAAAGCACATGATTCCATTTCCAGTATAGCCCGAGATGCATTCACATCTGTGACTACCAATTGTGTTGATGCACACTGCTTCTGGACTACAGGTATCAGTATCAATCGCACATTCATCTATGTCAGTACAGTTGAAGCCATTCCCTGTCCATCCGTCCCGGCAGTCACAGATAAAGTATCCTTCTTGATTCGAGCAGGTTGCTTGTTCATGACATTCATTGAGGGCTGGATCTCGGCATTCATTTTCATCTTCAGTGAAAAACAAGACTTAATAAGAAAGATGCCGTGTGATCAATGCATAAAGAGCGTCATTCACATCCCCATTACCTCTTTGGGGACAATGCACAGGCTACGGACATAAGGTCGGAGTTATGATGACAATGCAGAATAAATGTTTCTCTGCATCCGGCTATTTGCATGAAAATGCATATACTCGTATCACGTATCATCGCCGTAATAAATACAATTTTGATACCGCAAAGACACTGCATGTTCAAGAGAGGCAAAACATAAAATGGATAACTTGACACTATAGTCAATGGGAAAGGTTTCTTTTACGAGTAACAATTGCTATATCTTAGACATTAATTTGTAATTTGGAAAGAAAAACATCTGACTTCCTTGCTCTAAGATTCCATAAAAACTGTTGTCACCAAATGATATTCCAAGGCAATAAAATTAGTGGTTATTTTGAATTATTTCCTACAAACGAAAATGATCCGAAGGCCGGCTTTGAATGTCAGAGCTTACAATGCCACTTGGAAGCGAACACCATGAGTAAAGTGAACCTTTTTTCTTCAGTCCTTGGTCCGTAATGTTTACATAACGGCAGGAACATTATCATAAAGTTTTGGCCAAAGTTTATGTATGCCTGTCTTACCTGTACAGTTTTGTCCATCACCGATGTATCCTGCTCTGCATGTGCACATGAATGACCCCTCAGTGTTTTGACAGCTTGCAAAGGAATGGCATACATCAGGTGCTGAACACTCATTGATATCTTGAGAATATTACAGTGGAAAACAAACCATGATATGAAATATAAAAAATGCTAATTCTGGTTCATACATGTACTGATCATATCTGGCGTGTCATAGCAAATCCAATAAACGTCAGTAATTTTCATGGTAAGCAAAATATTGTATATGGATAGGGCTAACTGGCGTTCATTTTCATTTTGTCTTCCAAATTCATCATGACCTCTAATTTGGTGATTTGGATCAAAAAATCTGCTTTCGTGGCAAAATCTAATAAGCGTCATTTGACGTTCATGCCAAAACACAATATATCCATACACCCAATCAGCGTGCATATCATGCCCAACATGGCGGCGCCCATGAAACTCTACGGGCGGAAAGTGACCTCGGGCTGTCCAGGCGCGCAAAGACATTCAGTATTCAATCTGGTCTTCTTGATCGGAATTCAATATGGATATAAGGAATTTTGCGAAGAAATGATTACATGACATTTTGCAAGGAAAATCCAATCAGAGTATTTTTTTCTGTAAAATGACATTATATAGATTATGAAAATACGCTCTGTGTCATAATTATTATAATTTACCCTCTGTTGAAATTTCTTCCATGCTCTATATTTGCACTGCAACGAACAAGTATTTTATCACAATATGCCTAAAATTGATAATGCTTTCAAACTCTGCATTTCTGCTCTGTGCCCTTTTTCTTGCTGTACATTATACTTCACACATAGTGACTCAAAACATGTAAATTTCCTTCAAAATGCTTTGCAATGTATGCAATTGGCCTGTATGTAAATACATATAATCACATGTGGTCTACTTTTAATTTATAAGTTTGCATTCCTTTGATGGCCATTTCATCACGGTGTCATCAGACGTTGATCGGTGCTGTTGTAGAGCACATATATGAGAGTATAATTATAATGATCACTCGATTGGAAATCATTATAATTACTTATTTAAAAAAAAAACAATATCTATATGACCGAGAGTTCTACAACCAGTTGGTGTACCTGTACATGTCCTTCCATCTTGGGTTGTATTCCGGTACCCAGTTGCACATCGGCAGGTAAAAGACCCATCAGTGTTTGAACATATACTGTTGTCACTGCAATCATGCATATTCAGTACACACTCGTTGATATCTGTGCAATGCAATCGATATTATTTTGTTAGTCTGTGGTCTAATCTCTCAACCTTTTATCAAATTTTCATTGCTGCTGGCTAGAACGTGCATTTTACGTAGCTTAATGGATGTGTAAATAGTTATAGTTTCCAGTATCCAAGAATCAAACTCTACTTCTGAGCTTATTTCATTTTTATAAGTCCACTGTTTGGGGTGAATATTTATTGAAAGGGTTGAGAAATATAGATTTTTTATTTAACAGAGTATTCAAAAATCAACACGATCCATACTATTATGTTTGCATGACACCTGAGCCAAAGTATACCCACCATGGATAATGGATGGGATCATCACTGGCTCCGTACTTTCAAAGTTGAGAGTGCTTGAATGAATAGTTCATGGTTGTACATTTCCAAAACAAAAAATAAAAAAAAACATGTTGGCAATTAACCTTTGAATACTGTTTCAAATGACAAGGTTTAGAAACATAATAACCCGTTCATGATTGGTTGCGAATAGACTTATCCTAAAGGAAATGCTGGTCATAGTAAAATTTAACCATCTTAAACTGATTAACAAATAACATTGTGTACCGTTGCAATTTCGTCGGTCCAGGGCCAGTTCGTAACCACCGTTGCACGAACATGTGTATGATCCAATAACGTTGTTGCAATTCTGCTCACAGTCGTTTAGTGTGCTATTAAAACATTCATCCACATCTACGAACAAAAAAAAATTGCCATATCGTTTTAAGTAATATCATGTTCATGTAGCGACAGAAAACTTTACAAAGTAAGTTATGTATCAATTATCATTGTCTGTCACGGAACAGTGGGTACTATACTGTTTCGACCCATTGAGCCCGCGCCACCTCTGGCAATTAAAAATATATACTAGGCAATGGTTTGGCTAAGTTTGATCTGTCACTTATTACTGCTTTGTGGGCGATTAGAATGGTCATATTCTTTTACAAGATATTGCGAGTTTGAACCCACTTGCAGTGCTTCTGTCCTTGAGGTAAATATTATCCCTCTCAGCCCAAAAGTATACTGATACTTGGTTGCATGATAATGTATCAGGCATGATAAGCAGAGTATGCGTTTGAATGGTTGGAATGCAATTTGGGTTATAAAAGCAAGACACCGTGAGTGTCGGCTTTCCAATGAGCAGGATACCGGGATAAAAATAAATGTGTGCGTTTTTGCAATGATGCTACACAGCATCAGTGCCTTGATATAGTTCGTATGCAAATTCTTCTTCTTCTTATCCCAAATGCCACAGACTAACACATGCTTTTTGTGGCCTCTTTTTAAGTCCCTACCTCATGTTCATTTCAGTCCAAATTTCGTGGGTAGGTATGTCCATGACCATGTGAACTTGATCACTGAACTCTTTTTTCAAAATCACTCATGCGTGACCATCTAGACGCCATTTTGTCCATTTTCGGACTACATTCTTAACTTCGATTGCGCCAAGTAGCGTTGAGTAATTTTTCTACTTTATAGGCACACTCAGGGTGGCCATACGCAGGGCATCAGCGAGCCGGATTTTTGAATCTTTTGACTGTTTTTCTCTCTTTCTCATTTTACGTCCCTTCTTTATGTCCATTTCAGTTTAAATTATGTAGGTATGTGCATGGTTATTTAATCTTGATCACTAAACTGTTCTTTTGTGAAAATCACTCACGCATGACCATCCAGGCGCCATTTTGTCCACAGGCAATATTAGTCTGTCTTCCAGACCTAAGTTGCACTATTTTGCTACATGTAGGCCTACGTATTAGCCTGTGTATTCTAATCTGAGAAATCCAAGACCGTGTGAAATACAAAACTAAAACTTTGTACAAAATCCCACAGGCAATAGCAGTCTGTCTTTTATACCTCACCTGTACAAAGTCCCACAAGTAATAGTAGTCTTTTTCCCAACCCTCAATTTGCACTATTTTTTACGCAATGATCCTCTAAGATCCTTAGAAGTGCAAACTTAAGACCCTGTATATAGTTAAGTCCCATAGGTAATGTTAGACTCGCTTTCAGACCTGAATTTGTACTAGTCACCAATGTATAAATCTTTCTTCCAAACCTCAATTTGCACCATTCTCCCACGTATTATCTATTCTCATTTTTGAGATCTATGATCTTAATTACATGTACGAGTTGCGAGGTCAAAAGTCTAAGGTCAGGAGGCATCATGCATATCTCATTTGGGCTCGTCACCATAGTTGAAGAATGGCTAATGAGATTAAGCCTGGGTCAAGTATAAAATATGAGGAAGTAATAAAAAATTTTGGATTTCCGAGTTGAAAAGGGTAAACGTCGAAGCTCACAATGCCTCACAGAAGTCTGATTTGGGCTTGTTACTACAATAAGTGAATAATAGTTAACTGAATTTCAACATAACTTGGATAGAGCGTGAAGCTACATGTACATGTATATATCTCATTCTTCCCTATCGAGGTCTATATATGGGTGACCTTATTGCAAATGCAATAGTCGTTTATTAACCCAAATTAACTTATTCTCCTTAAAGAAAGAAAAGGGCGACGACATATCCATAATAACATTGACAAGACCATTTTATCACTTACAACTGAACTCCCTATCTGCCCATTAGTGTCATTACCATGATCTCCCTTTTGACGGACACCATCCATCTCCTCATTGACATCTTGAAATACCACCCTATACTATGAACCCTTGAACTCCAGCGGTCACTATACATATGTTTGTCAATGTCAAATACTTTTGTTATACTCTCGATGTATATATTTCTAGAATACTTTCAATAAACCACCACGCACTTGACGCTCATAGTATGTATAGTGGAGGTGTGGATTACAGAGCGCAAAGTTGCATTCACATAGTCAGCACCATTCAATTCAAGAGATGCAGACCTGTAAATTTCGTAGTGATATACCAGTTAATGGAGTTAATTAGTTGATATTAGAAATAAAGAATGAAGAATGAAGGCAGGTTGGAAGGGATGCGATGTTATTATTCAAGTTAGAGTTCAATTACCGAATGAGTCAGTGAAGCTTTTGTTCACTTATGTCAGTGTACATGGATAGATAGACAGATAGTTGATAGATACATATAGATAGAATAGAGATAGATAGAGATAGATAGATAGATACGCAGATAGATGTGCTTTTCCATAATCTTTACTGTAACATTTTTCTTTTGGTTATAACACTGTTACTTCTTAATAATTTCGTCAGTTTTCAATTTTACAGAGCCGTGTGTTAAGGAGTGTAAGACCATACGAAGTACAAAACTAATACCATGTACAATGAACCATATGTAAAGTTAGTCTCTCTTCCAGACCTCAATTTGAAGTGGCATTATTGCAAGTAAATCGTTTTAACTCAATTACATTTCTAGTTCCTGCCCAGAATTTCAAGTTTTAAGTTTCATTTATCTCTCATAAAAATACACAAAGAAATATAAACATTTAAAAACAATCAATAACATTATACAATGCACAATTATCAAAATGAACAATAAAAACATGTTGGGGATGTGGAGGGTCAGTTAGAAGCCATTGGAGTATAACGACTGACCCCCTATGAACTACAATGTATTAAATCTAAGATAAATGAATAACAGGACAAAATACAGACAATGAAACACCTACGCACAATAAAATCCAAAAATAAAATGACAGGCCAGTATCTATATTGGATATTTAATGTGGTATTGCACTTATAAAGGTCATTCTATATTTTTAAAACATGATAAAGTACGGCAATTTTTAAGCTCATCAGACAAGTTATTCCATGTAATTGGTCCCTTGTATCTCGTGAGTGTTCTCCTAAAATTTTATCGATAAAAAGGAATATAAAGCTTATTTGCCTTTCTTGTTGAATAATTATTTCCACTACTGTTTAAACAAAGAATTCAATAAAATTTTCAGGCAACATATTTTTGGGGGAATAAGAAAGCATAAATGAGGCAACTTTTTAAGAAAATATAAATCATGATCTTATAAATTTTGAGTTTATCGGTATGTTGATCGGTATGTGCTAGATACAGGGAGTTAGTAATTACACGTATTGCATGTTTCTGTAATAAGAACAATCTTTGCAACATATTTGATGTACAATTGCCCCAGATAATATTGCAATATGTAAGATATGGCAAGATCATCGTATTATAAAGATTGACAATTAGTTTTATTCAAACCACCGATGACTCTGGAAGTTTAAAAACAAATATAATTAACATGTCCCTTTTAAGTAAAATGAGGATCAATTAAAATAAAAAAAATGACTTGCTATACATTATTTATTTCAGTGTTTTTAACAAATATTTTATTGCACTTTTATCAATTTATTTATTTCGTTGTTTAGAAATCACATAATTGGCTTTACGACAGCTGCCTGAAAGTTTATAGGCAAGAAACCAGCTCTGTATTTTTTAAAATCGTTATTTATTAAATGATTGACATAATTAGGATCTTCTCCAGCTAAAAATAAACTTGTGTCATCGGCAAATAAAATTGGAGATAGAGTATTACTAACAAATTGCAAATTATTGATATATGGTAAAATAAACCTGGTCCCAAGATCAGAAAAAATTACCAATATTTACAAATTGTTTCCTTTTTGATAAAGGACTCTAAAACCAGTTAAAAGCGATACCCCTGAAGCCGTGATCAATGCAGTCGAAGGCTTTTGACAAATCTAAAAATATTTCAATCATAAAACAATTATTTTCAAAAGCATTGACAAGTTTATCAGTAAAATCAATGAGTGCATGGTAAGTACTGTAACCTTGTCGAAAAAAAATTGTTTGTCATACAATTCTTTTTGCTATAAAAGTCATCAATTTGTCATATACAATTTTCTCAAAGATTTTGCTAAAAAATTGATAAAACTGATATTGGCCTAAAATTAATAAGAAGAGACTTATTGCCACTTTTAAAAACTGGGATTACCTTTGCGATTTTTATTGCATCAGGAAAGACACCCTGTTAATGTGAAACGTTTACAATATTGCACAATGGCATGGATGGAATATAAAATGAATATCATCATATCTTGAGTTTTTGTTTGATTCTAGTTTTGAAAAAAAATATCAATTACATTTGCATAATTTACTGGTATAAATGAAAATGAATTAGCGAAATTACACTTCAAGTAAGAGTTCATATCACCATGTTGTAAGCTATATTCGGTTTGATTTATTCTACTACCTATAGTACTAAAGTATTCATTAAACAGGTTCGCAATATGCTGATGAACTTTTATTTGTTCACCTTCGTTTTCAATCCTTTTTCATCGCTTTGTTTGCTATGTTTATTTAAAACTGGGTTAATTAATTCCACATGTTTTTGGCGTTATTTTTTTTTTTTTACATTTGTGAACTTATTATCATAATATGTACGTTTACTTTTACGAATAAGATTTTTTACAGTGTTTTTACATTTCATATACACCTCTTGCCAGTAGATGGTAGGATTTCGAAGATATTTTTCGCACAAGATATGTTTACGCTTACAGATTTTTCTAATTTCTACAGTCAACCAGGGTTTCGAGATTTGTTGGGATTTTTTTTTTTTAATTTACGTATTGGAAATCACTCGTCGTACTTTTTTTGAATAATTAAAAAAAAATGAAATCTTTTATTCACATCACCATACAAGTTTTAACAATCCCAGTTAACAGCTTGCATCATATTAGAAAAGGTAATTAAATTTCGTTCACTAAAATCTCTTTTGAAATATCCTTCGTCTTTTCTGTACACAAGTATTTTCAAAACATTATTAAGTAAAAGGAGTTAAGTCATCGCTTACGTCAGTTGTAATAATACCAGATTTTATTGCTTTTTCAGGCGTGTTTTATAGGAAATATTGTCTTAATTTCGTATGCTGTGCTTTAGTAAGTGTTACAAATTGATGAGATCTCTGCACTTACCGTAGCACATCAACCCGTCTCCTGTGAAATTCATTGGACATGGACCACATCTGGGCTCCGTGGCAGGTGCGGGTCGTCATAACAGATGACACTTCATAACACGGGTCACTGCACAGGCGTCCACATCTTCTTCACAATGATCCCAGTCCAGCCGTCGGTACAATTAACATACTACAATCTATAACAACAAAATGGCATGCAGTTTCTCTTTGAAAGGTTAAAAACTCCACATTCAATTTAGACAAAAAAAATATTCTTCATTTGCACACCCAATGAAGCACTCATTATCCAAGGAACTAAAATTGTTTTAAAACTGTATTAGAATGTATCGCGTTCTAGCTTTACCTCAATACCCAACATAACTAGAATGTACATGATTTTCAAATTATAAAGAAAGTAACTTTCACTTGGATCATTTTTTGGACAGACTGTAGAATAATCAGTTCACCTTACCTGTTTTAAATTTGCATCAGTAACCATACGCTCCCTACAAAATCGCATGTCACTATAATTTGGGCTTAAAATGACTTACAGACAACCTGTAAACATGTGCCACTCCATTTTTGGTGCAGAATGACCAGAGTTGTTCATGATTTTATTATTTACTTGGAGGGGACGTGTCATTGAATGCAATGCGAGGAATGCAGCTAAATATTTTGGAAGAAATGCGACCTTCTCATGAGGTACCAACATCCAGCTGCACTTAATTGTAATCATTTTTTGTCTTGAGGGAAATTGTATGAGTGTTTTTGACTAGCCGTCAAACAGATAGGTATATAATTATCAACTAACCCACTTTTAACCCGTAGAGTACTTAACACGCACACACACACACAACACACACACACACACACACACCACACAACACCACACCACACACAATTACCTCTGATTTGCATGATGAGTCGTACATGGCATTTGTTTATTCAGGTTTTCCTACAAAAAAAAATAATGTACTGCACTCAGGAACTGTAGACAAATAAAGCATTAGTACATTAGGTATTCATTGTTCGTTATGTGCTCGTACTTACAGCAAATCCGTTTTCAATCAAATCCTGCCTTCAGCCTCAGTGTCAAAATCGCACTCGCCATTGTTTTCGCAGCGACATATTTTGACCCTGAATGAAAGTGTCGATGCTGCAGTTCCGTCACTTGCTACAATCTCAACAGTCACCATACTGGTATCCATAGGTGTCCATGTGAACAAGCCATCTACATTCAAATGTATGACAAACACGAGGCATTTGTACTAGTTCATTCTTGCACATATTTTGTTTTGTTTTAAAGTAATATTTCCATATGTTGTTTATCTGTTTCAATATGCCGTATTTTGTCACGTTATTGATCTTGGGGTGCTACCACTTGCAGTCTGTTTTATTCGTATATGTGTTACAGCCGAGATCATCACCCTACTGACTTAGTCTCTTTGCATAATTTTGTTATAACTTTATCATCATTGAAAGGATAACAACTACCCAACATTCAAATGGAATTTATTTGTTCTACTGCCTGTATATTACAGTATCAGGTGAATTAGCGTAGAGGGCGTTTATGTCTAAACCACCTACTGTGCATTATGCGCAGATTGATTTGTTTTCTTTTGTTCACCTTAGACAAACTCTCACTGGCTTCCAGAGATATTGTTTAATTGAATGGGACAAATTTCATGAACATCCTTCATTTTCGCTAGGCATATGCCTTAAGATCAAGACTCTCCATAATTATGTCTGAGGTTTTAAACATAATGGAAATGTTCAATGTATTGATAACAACTTTTAGCTACTTTGTCCACAATTTTCCGAAATAAAAGAATGCTGTATTTGCGGTAGGTGAAATTACCATTGTTGATGGAAGCACCCTCTGGTACCGTCCATTTAATGAAAGATATTCACTCACATCTTCATTTGGGTCCACTGCTGTTATCCTCGAAGGTATAGGTCACATTCACAATAACACACACACAGTGTTGTTTTCCGCCAAGCCATTTGTGTTGCTTGTTTCCACGATGCCAGTAATATTGGGTGGGTAATTCACTGTAGACGAAAAGTAAATATTCCATTTCAGTTTATGTGACTATTAAGCTAGCGCATTCAATGGGTTTCCCATTTGAAACATTTATTTGTAGCATATCTTTCTGGCTAATACATACTGTGATTAGGGTGAGTAATACACATTTGGAGTGAAAAGGCAAAATAAACTTATGGTATAACCACAAGTTTTTTAACAACAGGGAAAATGGCCTGAAACAAAATAAAACAATCAAGATTTCTAGCTATATAATTTTGGAACTTATTATGATCAGAGGCAAAATATTACTGTCATTTGCCAAAGATTTTGATTCTTTTTCAAGCAAATGCTAAATAGGCAAGAAAATGTCTATATATTAACGTGTGAATGAACACTTTTACTTGTAACAGGAAGTATTTGCTGTGATCTTAGATCGGCGCAATTGTATTGATGTTCGTGTAGGAGACACCAAAAATGTGGAAAACAGAATGGATCCTTATAAGATTATATCAGAACAGGTGCAAGTAGTGTTAGGTTTAATCGGAATATTATGATTGGATTATCATATAGATTTCTGCCAAATTCTAGAGACTTAAGAAATCTCCCTAATACTACTGCAGTAGCTTCTATAGTGAGGACAGATACACATTTTTAGCACATTTAATGTGTGTTTTAACAACTCAGAATTAGAATATCTTTCACCAATGTCTTTTGTTATACCTGTGTTCGTTTTAACTGAATTTAGGTATGAGATTGTAATTTCAAGCAAATGATATTGAATGCTGCTTTTGCTAGCAACTATTTGAGAATTTAGGAGACAAGGGCCAATATTCACTTTATACTCACTGAGGTCAGATCTTTGGCCTTCATTAACCATATTTGTTGCCATGGACTGAGCTCCGAAGTTCAAGATCAACACGCTAAAGCATCAAACAGGCATTCCTGTCATCTCCACATATTCTCGTCGCCTCTTGTACGGTGGCTTGGTCAGTTGATGCTAATAAATCATCCAAGAACGGCGGCATAAACAGAGGATCATTGTAGTAATTCCAACTTCTATTTCCATACTCGAAGAGCGATTTAGTAGGTGTGATCATCCTAAAAGGAATGATACATATAAAAGATGAATAAATAAAGTGACTTATGGCTTTTGACCTGAAGAGAAATTGACTGTTTTATCTTTGCGATGTGTAATAAAGTGAGGTTTGCATGAAAAAACCAGCATTGATTTCTTGCAATATTGAGGTATCAATGCATTACCCACCGTATATTGACGAATAAAACACGAAAAGATCTTTGACATTGACGTCTTACCCCAATGATTTATCAGTCAAATATCTATGGTTATACATACATACATAGTCTCATGAAAATTTATCATTCATTAGTATAGGTAAACAAAGTGTTATGGAAGTACATAGGTGTGTACAGATAGCCATCAACTTTATGGCGAGGCATAAAAAATGCATGTTAATCAAATTGCACAAAAATATCTGATGAAGTACACACAGACTGCACATGGAGTACTTGATTTAACAATTACTTACATGTTTGCCAAAATCAAATATTTCAGCTTCCGGAGGTTCTATCCGCTGGCTTTAAGAGAAAGGACCATTTGAAACTGGAAATCGTCTGTTTTATCTCCATTCCAAGTAGCCTGCAGAGGTACATAATGCAATTCACATTAAAAAGAATATAAAAAGGGGGAAATCGGCTTGCAGATGACAACATTATTAGATAAAAACATGACACGTACAATCGACATGCAAACACCGTATTTAATGCAATAAATATCTTGAAACAAGGCCAATTATTGTTATTTCTAGTAGCAAAATATGTTCTCTATTGAAATTATTTCAGTGCACATTGAATTTGAAAAACTGAATATATTTGAACTAATGGAAAATGTATGAAACATGAATGTTCCTTTAAATGTGCGTTAAATTGTGACACGGTTACAAGCACGAACAGTAAATGATTTTAATTTATTTCAACTCACACAGCATTGGCAATGTTTAGGTATTTTATAAGTTGTCATTTCTTCTTAATCGCTTCTCCACTGACTGGCATTAAAACAGGATAGGTCATGTGCCTTTGAGCATTGTGACGTTAAATTAATTTATCAATCTCTTATGTTTCTGGAATGTGTTACTAACATAAGCAACAAAAGTACGTTTAATTTTTTCCCTGATCTACATGTAAACACGTTTGTTTTTTTCTTTCGTGAAATTTCATGGTGAAGTGCTTCCAAAACTGCTTTATGTCTGTAACAGAACACGGTTGAACAAATTTATGTAAACACGTTATCTTTCGTGAAATTTCATGGTGAAGTACTACCAAAACTGCTTTCTGTATAAACAGCATAATGCACAGTGACCTGTGAACGTTTACGCGTATCGGTGTTCTAATCGTTGTAATTTTGCATTTACTACAAACTGAGCTGTGAGCATTGGTATCAGAACAAAACTTAAATCATGCCATGTGTCTCCTATACTGTATATGCATATTATTGACCTACTGTGGTTATTGTTGACCTTTGACCTGTCAATTTGTCTGTTGACGGTGATATTTATATCTTGTTTTCATCCAACTGCCGAGAAACCCCAATTGTTTGCTATAATGTGGAAATCAATATGTAATAGACAGACATCCCTATTCAACTAATGTGCCTATCAGAACAGCCCATATTATTATTTACTAGCTTAAAAATCATGATTTTTTTTTACAAAACAAAATACATGTAGAGTGTAAATTGAAAAGTAAGTATCTAGTGTCATCAATGTGTCATTTATGTACCATCAATGGAAGAATAAGGTCAATGTAAATCCATTTTAACTAGGAATGTACTTTTCTTTAACGTTAAAATGCTTATTGATTTCACGGATACACAATTGCTGATTTCAACAATTATTAAATAAATACATAATCTTTTCGCCAGTGAATTACTCACCAAGCAACCCTCGACCAACTCCAAGGGATGAATATGGTCTGTCCATACAGAGTAAGATCTAGAATTCCAACGTCTGTATGTTACTGTGAAAGACGTGTCCGTGCCGTTTCTCCGGAGAAAAAGTACTGAAATTCTTCTTGTAGAGTCTGAAATTATCTGTAGTTGTGCTGGAAGTGGAGTTACTGCCTTCTTCGTCATTCAGGTATGACAAAACGTGAAGGAATTGTCACTTGAGTTGTATCCAGCTATTCGATAGTGCAAACATCAGAAAGTTTAGTTTTCAAATGTGACAGTAGAACACACAAAATAGTACCGAACGGATAAAAGTAACACACACACACACACACACACAACACACACAACACACACACACACACAGGCACACACTCACTTGCATTTAATTCTCACTTCTGCAGAGCTGGTATGAAGGACTGTGCACTTACTGTACAACAACGTTTGCATTTTGTTTATCTGTGTTATTTATAGCAATTTTAATGAATAATATCAATAAAAAGGGATTGCTAATCATTGGGATGTATTATTTCAATGAAACCTAAGCCACATGAACTCAACATGACTGGACTTATTTTCCGTTCACTATTTCAAACACATACTTATTC
>JZLH01S0013778.1:1561-15643 GCA_001188425.1 Eucidaris tribuloides
AGAGAAGAAGAAGAAGAAGAAGAAGAAGAAGAAGAAGAAGAAGGAGGAGGAGAAAATGATGATGGAGGAGAAAATGATGGCGATAATAATGATGGTGGTGACAATGGTGATGAAGAACATAGTAATGTGTTGAAAATGGAGAAGATGACAACGAAAACAGTAATGATGATGAGAGCGATGATGATGATGATGATGATGATGATGACGATGATGGTGAAAATGATGAAAATGATAAATTGATAATGGACACGGATTAACAATTAGTAATGATTCAAAAAACGAATTGGAATTTCATGGAAATAGACGTAATGAATTTACACACGCAAGTTTAACAGAAAGGTAAACACAATTATGACATTGGAAAACAATGAATAAGCAGCACAATGATAAGGAAATGTGACAATATGTGATACAGACAGAGAGAAAGTCAATAAGATGACATTTTTTATACAGACAAGATGATAGAAGATGTGGGATGGTAAAGGGACAGGAGATGATGAGTAGAAAAGTTAAGATACAGTACAAAGGACAGTTTTTAGGAAGATGCAACAAAATGTAGAAGTGTTATGATGACAGTATGATCACAGCATACAAGTACAAAAACAGCAACAAAATGCAAGAGCACAATAGAAAAGAAAGAAAATGTATGTTTATTGATACTGTTTTGATTTTAATTTAAATTATCTAGGAAGTAAAAACTACCATGACAAAAACACACAACATAATGTCTGTAAAAATTAGCTTCAGTACTTGATTCTTTTTGTTTGAAAAATTTCATACAAACAAGTAGACGTTTCTATGGAAAAATACTTCAAATGTAAAAAAAAAAGTCTTTACAAGGTTAACGAAATACCCGGTGTTACAACACTAATCCACAATTTGGGGGTTTTAGTTTCAATTTCTTTAAAACCATTCAAATGTACTGTGTTGTTTTTCTTTCTACAAAACTCTAAAATGAATTAATGAATATATAATAAATAAAGAAATTAATATAAAAATAAATAATTAAACAAATAAATAAGTAAAATCAATTGATATATAAATAAATACATAAATACATTCACGTGTTGAAGACGATTTGATTTTGCTTTAACATGCATCTCCCATAGACCTCGAGACCAGATATCTCATGTCTAGTGTTCAACAAGTTAATGAGAATGGTGGATGAGCTCACCCTCCTTTGTGGTACCAGAATCAATATCAGAACTCTCACTCTGGAGAATACTCATTACCCCTTGCTGCTCTTTCAGATGAGGTATAACTCGTATAACCTTAACGCCTTTAATACTAACCCTTTGGATGCTATAATGTAAAATATAGCCGGAAATCTCCGGGGGTCCCCCCCCCCCCCGAGATTTTTCATTAATTAATTGAAAAAAAACTAAAGACATTCAGAGTCTATTACTTGCAGTTATGACTTTGGGGCATAAAGCTTTCAAATAAACAAAAATCCACACTAACACTTGGGCTTAATGTACCGCAGAGTGTCGTCATTGCATTATCTCACATTGGCCAAAATTTAGGCACTGTATTTGTTTTGCTGAAATTGACACAATTATACGTAGATAAGACCGAACCTACAGTGTGTCTCAAAAATAATTGTGCAAGTCAAAAGCACCCTCTTTGGTAATGAGAACAACATTTTTGTTACGTGATGCTTACATCAACATCAAGGGCATAGTCTTAGCTTTCAAATGCCGTTTGTTCTGTTCAGTTTGCTTGTTTTAATCCTGAGATATGTTAAGTTAACCCTGAAAAGGTGAAATCACAAATGTGCCACTTTCACTACAGTCAATGATAGCATCAGGCCCTCTTCCTGTAAAAGTGACACAATTGTGATTCTACTCTTTTGTTGCTTACAAGATATCTTGAGATCAAAAAAAGGAATTTGATCAGAACAAACAGCATTTGAAAGCTAAGAATTAGCCCTTGATGTTGACGTAAACATATGTCACAGTAGTATATTCTAACTGTCAAAGAGGGCGCTTTTTACTTGTACAATTTTTTGAGAAGTGATGCAGCATGTCTCAAAAATTGTGCAAGTAAAAAACACCCTCTTTGGCAATTACAAAATACTCTTGTGACATGATGCTTACATCAACGTTAAGGGCAAAGTCTCAGCTTTGAAATTACATTTGTTCTGTTCAATTTGTTTGTTTTAATCTCAAGATATCCTGTACACAACAAAAGGGTGGAATCACAATTCTGTCACTTTTACAAGGGACTGCAGTGAAAGTGGCACAATTGTGATTTCACCCTTTCTTATTTAAGTAAACATATCTCAAGATTAAAACAAGCAAATTGAACAAAACTAATGTTACTTGAAAGCTAAGACTATGCCCTTGACGTTGATGTAAGCACCATGTCACAAGAGTATTTTCTAATTGTCAAAGAGGGTGGTTTTCACTTGCACAATTTTTTTGAGACACTGTATAGGATCAGCAGGATTAGTAAGGATTAAAGCCCATGAAAAGAACAATTTTGGTGGATCACACAATTTTTTCTGCAATTCTTCACCAAGCAGGGTATTGTCATGCCAGACATCAGGAAACAACATCAAACATACTGACAATTGTCTAAAATGACATATTGAAATTTGTAATTATCAAGGAGTCAATATCAATAATATGTACATTTCCTACATAAAAAAAAAATAAGTTTGGGCGACGTTTGTTTTTTCACCAATTTCCCCCTAAATGGAAGTGTTTTTGATCCGAGTAAATTTTAGGGCATCGATAGTTTTAGAGCATCGATGGATGAAAGGTCTCTTTTAAAATATCACAATCGGAGAACATTTTATTTTTTACCATTTACCAAATTTACTGTGTACACTGCATTTAATATGATTACAGCCTGACCGGTAGATTCTATGAATGTATGTAGTAAAGGTGTTTGTGGCATGGCAATGTGAGGATATATAACTGAAGCGAGTTAAGGGTTAACTCCTGATCTTAATACCTTGTGTAAGTACAAGATGAGTCCCTTGACCGTAGCATAGTACATCTTCCATTTTCGCTTGCCTCTTGGAGCTGAACATAATGAAAACAAACACACAATATGATTGTCAGATAAATGTATTAGAAATGGTTACATTACAATTACAATTTTCAGGGAAAAGCATATTTTTAGGGGGGTTATGCACATGTATCTACAAACAAACAAACAAACAAACAAAAACAAACAAACAAACAAACAGGAGTTTATGGCTACCACGCCTGGATTTTAGGTCAGTAACCCTGTTATGGACGCTGTAGAGGGCAATTCCGTACTGAAAATTTTGACATTTTCACAACATTTTTCAGTCTCCTGATCGTACATGTACTTTAAAAACTTCAAGATATCATTCTTGGTCACATGATAGTACTATGGAAAGGTAACATACACCAGTGGCTAACTAAAGCAAATTCTACTTTTTCACTAAAATACAGGATGCAAAGATGTCCCGTATGACTTGTGACTTTTTTCATTCTATTTCATAGAGAAATGATAAAGTACTCCCAATGTCCAAATGTCATAAAAGCCTTCTGCTAGTATAACATGACCCTAAAACAAATCTTTCTCATTAATTCGGACAACTGACCGTAAAATGTTGTGAAAATGGTCATATTTTAGCACAAAATCATCCTAGAGTGGATCACTCTATTCTCTACAAGTCAGCAGAAAAGACTATCACAAGCTGACACCATACAACAACACAAGGCAGATCAGATTTACTGGTGAATGTAAATGTTTAGATGAATATGACACACATATACTGTAATCTACTCCATCAACCCTCAAATTACCAATTACCAAATCACAAAAACTGATAAATCCATGTACACAATATCTACACATCACTGTTTCTCAGCTGACATCATCATGAGATAAAGTTACATTGTTTAGCCTGAATAAACAGTTACAGTTATCAGATTAATTTTCATAAAGTGGTTTAAATGTGAGATGCAAAAATCCCACTGAGTGTCATTTCATGTAGGGTCTTTCCATGGCAAATGGCCCAGTGGCTGACATACATGTACCTGCACAAATTAAAACTAACAGACTTTTTGAAAAATGGCTGATTTATGGGAATCCTGCTTGAATTCTGCAAATAACACAGTGCCACCAAGGAGATTAAAAAAAAGATAACATGACGTACTGGTTGATGATGGAAATATGTACTGTAACATGTTTTTCAGGTGTAATAAGCATAGTTGTTACATTTGCATTATAATGTTGGAATAGTTCTCTTCAAATGCAATAAATACATTAGTTGTAGGATTGACAGTTTAAATGGGTGAATATTCCATTACTGGCCCCTGGCACTGCAATATTCACAATTAACACTGTCCCACATGTAGATTTCTGTGTTAGTACTTTGTCAGCAAGATGACTTGTGTAGAGGTTTTATTACATTGAAGTGTTTTTAACTGCTCTCTACTGTACTACTCAGTAACATTTTCACAAAATCATCTATTCATTGATGGTTTGAAAACAGCTGATACTATATTAGTGTTGTTCTGCAACTGTAAGTACTTAAAGATAGATTTCAGGATTTGCAAGACCATCACTTACCTTTATCATCACTACCAAACGGTTGTTAAGTACTTAAACAGTGTGTTGAACGTTTGAGATCCATACATCGCGAACTTGTTTATATGAGAAAAAGCTAATAATGATATGCTACCAAATATTGTCTTTCCGCGAGTTAAATTTTGCTCAAATTGCAGATGACGGTTATGTGTACATTCGCACGACCGGTGGAGCACATTGATTGGTTAAACAGCTAAACTCTGCGCAACCTTCGGCTAACAGCTGAACGGACAATTTTGGAACTAACGGAACATGTCTGTCACTTGCAAAATTTGAAGTTTAACGGTCCAGAGTTTCAACAAAACTACGTATTCTACCCAAAGGATTTATGACGGGTGTTTATATTTATACTAATCTTCACATTGTGAACGATTTGAGCTGTTTGCATTCATTTTGACGTTTTCTGGCATGCAAATCCTGAACCCAATTTTTAATCTTATCTTTAATACTAACTTTTCTTCCCATCAAGATCTGAGACGACCTTCCTCATGACGTAACTCTTGATGTAGATGGGTGCATTGGGATCATCTTCAATCTATATGTCAGACAAGAGAGAAAATTATGTAGGAAGTCATTCTTATCAGTGGACTCTCCAATACAACATGAAGACAATACAAGCAGTATATAAGTGGTTTCTTTTAAAGGTAAAATGATTGGACGTAGTCCTCAACTTCGGCTGAAACTACTCTAGAATCAAGTAAACTATGCAATAAAATATGACACACAAAAATCAAATCCAAAATATTGAAGATTATTTCAATATGCCCCCCTTTTTTTGCTGTGACAAAGTTTCTCATAGTCCCTATCTAAAGGATATTCTGGAATAGTAGTCCTGAATGGGTAAAACTTGCAGAAAGACTGCCATCAAGGCTCTTACATTTTCTTACAGTTGGAAAACATAAAATCATGTTTCTTATATACAAGCACATAAAATTTCCCCTAATCTACAATTTAAAAAAAAAAAACTCTGCAATTCTGTTAATTAATGAGACATTTTGGAAGGATATTACATTTTTATTTGACTATGGATTAGGACCGTGTGATCTAATGACCTTCAGCTTGGGAGATGAAAGTAAACTTAAATCATGTACCTTTAAAATACATGTATACATTTTACTTATTTTTTTTTTAAAACAAGCATGTCAATGCAAGGTATGATCATGAGCCACAAGTACAACAAATTAAATATCCAGCATATTAAAGGTTAGTGACATGATTGGGAACACTTGAAAATGCCTTAAGAACCAAATGAGTTGAAATATAAACCAACTATACACTGGCAGGAGTGGATCTCCCACCTGGGAGGATTTGTCTGTAATTTGTTTACTTAAAGAGAATCAAGCATAAACATAGGAGTATCTTATTTTTTTCCGGGTACGATAAAAATAAGCCCTGTAGAGAGCCACATGGCAGGATTCCGTGCTACGAGTGATATTGACATTGTTTATTTTAGAATGAGTCCACGTTTGACTACAAGATTTTCACAGGAGAATCCTTGTATAGTTTACTTGATTCTAGAGTAGTTTCAACCCAAGTTGAGGACTACCCCCAATCATGCCATTTACCTTTAACTGGAATAAAATTATGTCCACAATTATCAATATAAAAAATGATTAAAATTGTAATGTTTTTGTTTTTATTCCTTACTGTTATGACCTACATGTACATGTACATGTACAGTGTGTACATGTACATTTATGTGTTGTCACAAAAAGAATTTTGCTTCATCTTCTGGTGTATCTTCAATGAGAAGTAACTGTAATGCTATACAGCAGTCTGCACATGTTGACAATTAGGCATACATGTATACACACGAAGATGCATTCATTTCTGTCCAGCTCTTGAATGAACCAAGGAAACTGGGCCCATTGTTGTTCCTGTATCTTGGCCACACAAATGCATTCCCAGTAAACACACTTCATAGTGATATGTTTGTCAAGCGGACACCAAAACATCTAGCATGTGACCTGTTTTTTTTTATTCCACACCCAATTCCTACACAGTCATGTAAACACTAAAACTGAAAAATATGAACTACTGCTAGAGCACACATACACTGTACTGCATTTTCTTTGTACCTAGTTGATGTAATGAATGATGTCAGAGTCATACTGATAAACATGAGACAATGAGTAAGAAATGTATTTTTGTGTGCGTGTGCGTGAATCTGATTGGTTCATTACAGGCAGACATAATTTGTTAACTCATGGCCTTCAAGATTGTGCAATTTCCATCAGGACTATCCGGAGTATCTGGAGTATTCCCTTAAAAAGTGGAAGACTATAGATAAAAAGGATGATTAAAGTGTACCAATACCCTAATTTCAAATTTCTGTACAACTAGAATGCACTACAAATAACCACAATTCAGTTGTCTTAATAGCCCGTGAAGTAATCCATATTTTGATATTATCATAATGTGTACAATATTCTGGCACTTGTGCTCCTCGAGTTTAAGTTCTGCTCCGTATGTACCCATTTCTATGCGTGCACGTTCTGGCTATTATGCTTTTGCTTAACTATCGAATTTCATTATCAATATTGATCGATACAGTGGGTGTGTGTAAATGATCAAGACGTATGCGGATAAATTATCGATAGTGCGATTGATTGATTGATAGAATCGGTTGATTGACTAGTCTATTACAAGTCGGTTTTGTTGTTACTTACTGTTTGAAATTTACATTCAGACCCCAATAAACAAAACTCCGAGTGATCACAAGTGCTAATACATGTACTTTGCAGAGGGCATGCCACAAATATATCGTACATATAATGTAGCAAACAAATTATCCACAGGGTATTGGTACAATTTAAGAGGCTTGAGTTTGCCTTTGATTTTATTATCATAAAGTGTGTTCGTCAGGTTTCTTATTTCAAATACAATAATTGTAGTGTAAATGTACAATCAATCTAATGTACAAACTACAATATACTGTACATTTGAAATGGATACAATTATGGAGATTTAGAAATCTGCATTTTCCGCCTTGAAGACATGTGTATCGTATTTACGTGTACCTACACTAAACTGAATGAAATTCACAACAGCAATCTGGTGCTATAAAGAATTTTGTACAAAAGCATTACTCTTAAGCTTTTAATATGTTTTCACTTTTTTTAAGAAGTTGGTTACTCCGACTGGAGAGATATTTTCACATGCAGTGATGTACACATTAATTTGTAGTTTTTTTTTTTTTTATTCCAAGGCACCTTCATGTTTGCATTATTCGCACAATGAAACACTTCCACTGAAAACCTTTACACACAACCCCAATTACAAAGCTGGCAGTGTTTTTGATGTTGTTCTGGAAACCCAATGAAATATAATTCATCCCCATGTGAGTCCCTTCGCTCCCACTCACATCGTGACAAATGAAAGATTATACATAGCACAGTCACATGTCACTATGACAAAGGCGAGAGGAGGAAATATAAAATCTATTTCTGTGGCATTTTTCTCTGAAACTATGGGACACCCTGGATGGACATACACTTTTTTGCACAGAAATGATGAACCAAATATTATTTTGATTTTCTTACGAGGTTGCGCTAAGCTGATTCATCCCAAGCCTTTTAATCTCCACAGACTGGTTTTAAATTTCACTTTCCACATCCATTTCCCGTCAGTCAACAGTCACATGTAACCGGAACACTGCAGGAGCACGTAATTCTATGTGCGTTCCCACCAGACTGGCCATAGTACATGAGGTTACCATGGCAACCACACAGACTGCCACTGGGTTAGAGCTGTATGTTTCCCAGACTGGCCGACTTCCAAGGTGGTTAGACATAAGATATGTGCAAATCAATTAGACATCAGGCTCACATTGATCAATTTTCATCGACAACTGGACCGCATGTTCACAGGCATGTCATGAACATATTGTGTAGAATTAAGACTTGAATTGAGTATGTGGGAAGCAAAAAAAAAAGATATATTTTTATAAAAAGCCAATGATCCCATATCACATCAATGTAATAAATTAATCAAGACTGTACTTATACACATTGTATCAGTTCTCTTGAAAAAAAGAGGTTTCTGCATGACATTAATGCTGTGCTGTTGATAAATATCCTAGAATGGCTGGGTCGTAAAAAGGCATAGGATGATTAGGATCAGTCAAATAGTTCCATCACCATCACCATCACCATCACCATCACCATCATCATCATCCTCATTCTCACCATCACTGTCATCATAATCATCATCATCTCCATCACTGTCATCAACACCATCATTACCACCACCATCATCATCACCACCACCACCACCATCATCACACCACCGCCACCATCACCATCATCATCATCCTCATTCTCACCATCACTGTCATCATAATCATCATCATCTCCATCACTGTCATCAACACCATCATTACCACCACCATCATCATCACCACCACCACCACCATCATCACACCACCGCCATCATCATCATCACTATCATCACCAACACCACCACCACCATCACCACCACCTTCACCATCACCATCACCATCACTACCACTACCACCATCACCATCACTACCACCACCACCATCACCACCACCACCACCTCCACCATCACCACCACCATCACCATCATCACCACCTCCACCAACACCATCCCCACCAACACCATCCCCACCCCCATCACCATCATTACCTGTAGGAGAGGATTACTGCCCAGTGATCCGTTCCCAGACAACCTCTTAGATCCTCCTCCTATACTGGAGGCATCACTCCTCTCATCCTCATCCTCATCCACTACCCATTCTAGAGGACGGGACTTGATGGCGTTGTAAAGAGCCTTCAGTGTGTTGCGGGTGAAGTTGCCTCCGTCATTCATTCCTTCAAGATTCGTAACAAATGCATTCAAGGACATCTTTTTGCCAATGTTCTGCAAAATAAAGATGGTCAGAGAAAGAGAATGGAAGAATTTCAGTTATCACTGTTGGGTCAACACACTAAAGAGCAGTGACATGACAGGGAGAAGTCAAAAATGCCCCCAAACCAAAAGAGTTGAAACATTTAAACTGGTTAGAGTGTATATTCCGGCTAAAAGGATTTGTCCTGATTTTGTCAACTAGAGGGGAAACAAACATTAATTTATCAGTATTGAATTAATCTCTGGCAGTGATAGAAATTGATCCCATAGAAAAGTACACAACAAATTTCACAGTCACATCATTTTCTGAAAATAATAAAACAGAAAAGAGGCAATGTGAAGATACACTATGTTCACAGTGGAAACTTAAAGCCGAAGTTTAGTTTTGGGGAATTTTTGTTATTTGAAAGCTTTATGCCCCAAAGTCATAACCCTGCAATAATAGATTCTGAATGTCTTTAGTTTTTTTTTTATTAGTTAATGAAAAATCTCGGGGGGACCCCCGACATTTTCAGCTATATTTTACATTATAGCATCCAAAGGGTCAAAACGGTTATATGAGCTATACCTCATCTGAAAGAGCAGAGTCTGCTCTTTCAGATGAGGTATAACACATGTAACCTTAAAGCCTTTTTAACCCATTGGATGCTATAATATAAAATATAGTTATATAGTTAATACAGTTATATATATATAGTTAATATAGTTACATATATGAAAAAGATCGACTCGCAGCGAAATTCGTTTAGTTAATATAGTTATATACATGTATATACATGTATAATAAAAAAAAAACTAGAGACATTCAGAATCTATTATTGCAGGGTTATGACTTTGGGGCATAAAGCTTTCAAATAACAAAAAATTCCCAAAACTAAACTTCGGCTTTAAAACAATGATACAATATACTTGATTCTGGGAGCATTGTGCCCTAAATTGAGAACTATTGTACTTCCAATCTTGCCATTAAGCATTCCATGGTATCAATTTGGCAATTTTCGGTAATTTAATGATGGACAGAGAGACAGAGAACACAAGGATTTTTAATTACCAATGCATGATATTAATATATTTGCCTCAAGTCAATATTCACAAAGATGATTTATAAGACAGTCTACAACAAAAAAATCACAAAAACAAAATGATATAAGCATCATATTGAGGTCTCGGTAAGAGTTTTCCTTCCTACAGTGAACATCTATGACATGTAACCCTATCTAGGGACAGTGATTTTCCGTTTACCGGTATGAAACGGAAAATTCGTTTCGGTTGTTTACTTTTCATATGAAAATTCATGGAATTCACCTTTAAAAATGGAATTCATGACTTTGCTGTGTATATTCTCTATGACAAAACGGAATTTCCATTTTAAGATCAAGTTGAAACGGAATTTTAGGTTTTCAGAAACAGAAAAGACCATTTTTAGAAACGGATAATCACTGTCTCTACCTATCTAGCTTATCAACTTCGTTGCGGAGGCATAAAAAATCCCAAACTAATAATTTGTATTAAATGTAGTAGCACAAATACATCTGAAAAAATGTATAGTGCTAGAAAAGTACACTGTCAGGGTTTTTTTTCCAGAAAAACTCGAACTTCAGTTAATGAATGTGTAACATACTATAGAATAGATGCACAAACGTGTAGTACGTGAGTGCAATGTGCTCGCATCCTTCAACTGAGTCACACATTACATTTCCCTTCCAGGCTTGGAAATTAGCCATGGACCCCTGGTACAAACACAGGGTATACAGTATGTACATGAAAATTATGAGGCTAGTATAAATGTATTGTTAGAACATTTGTTTTTTTTTTTTAAACATAACAACTCAGAATTGCTTGTACAAAAATCCTGTACGCAGCAACAACAAAATATAAGAATCATGTTGGGTATTATAAACTGAGAAGTGACTTTATTTTGTGACTATATAACTAGGAAAGTAAGTGAATGAACAGTAGTAACAGCACTAAAATGAAATATAAACAAGGAAATCAAATGAAATCAAATGAATTAAACCAAGGAGAAATAAAGTTACACAAACTACATACTACACTGTTTGAACTAAATTGAATTTCACATAACTTACTGAATTTATTGAGAAAATAGGTTAAAATTAAATGAAATGTAAAAAAAAATAATAATTTGCAATTGTTTTATAATTTTGAAATCGGCAACATCCAATTTCTCCACAGCCACAGGGATAACTACCACACAACAATGAACCACCTTTATGACTCTCGCATTTTCAAGTACAAACACATAAAAGATGCATTACTCTCACTGATTTCAGAGTAGCATCCACTTGACATAATTCAGTCCCAACAGCACAGTATTGTGACATATTTACCAAAGGCACTCATCTCTAGTTTCTCTTGAATAAAACTACTGTCATGTCGCCTGAAGCTAGAACTGTCTGGAAAAGAATCACCACTGATTGAAGAGCTGGGATCTTCTTCAGAAATGGCAAAATTTGTGTAATTTGAACCAAAATTGTGGCTAAATGTGCATTACTGTTATGTCAATGTATAATATGACTTTGCTTTATGTACAGTTAATTACAGAGAGCAACTGGGTCTGATATCACATTTCATCTTTGTAACTTCTCCTGACTTTTGTGGTATTAAAAACAATGAATGAAAATCAATAAATACATGTAAATGAATTACGAACAATAAATAAATAAATATAAATAAACATAATCAATGCATGTATTCAAATAGATATTTAAATGAATAAATATATAAACACATTTCATTACACTCCCCCACCCCCCCCCACCCCCGAAACACAAAATGATGCTTTAACCAGGGAGGTGGGCTTTAACACTATTGCTGATAGTGCGTGGTCGCGGAGACAATCATTTTTATCATTATTCCAAATTTATGTCAATGTACAGTACATGCATCAACTACCAAAAAATTTTGATAATAATCTACTGTATGAAAAACATTACGGTGGGTTACAATTTGAATTTTAAGATTTAATTATATTTTGGGGGATGATTATGCATATGGCTACATGTACAAAAAAAGTCTAGATTTTAGCCCAGCAACCAGAGTGTTTTGGAGGTTATGCTTGTATCTCACATGCAGATATGATGCATTACGTGTTACCCCAGTGTACCACTTTTTGAATCGCCCTCGTGTTCAAAAATGTATTTTCTGTAGTTACATGTATGATCACTGAGATCAGTAGTTTTGATGCAGATTGTGGCTGTGCATTTGCACAACAAAAAGATATAAACTTGCAAAAAGTGGGGTGAAAAACAAGCTAAAGTTGTTATTTTCACGTCTTTAAACATAACTTTTACACAGTTTTGTAACCCAGGGCACAGTGCCCCCCCCCCAAAAAAAAAATAATAATAATAATTAAGCAAAATGGCGGATTTCTAGTTGGTACCCCAGGGTACCATTTATGTCATCACATGAAGTCCAAAGTAACCAATTGAAGCAAAGTGTGTAGAGCAAGAACTGAACATTATTAAATTTGTCTTGAGCTAAGACTATACAGAGCCATGGGAAGTTGAGGTTCAAGAGCATTCACAGGGTTTTATGTGATCCCAACCTAAACAAGATTAGACTCAAATGAGACTTTGCTTCCTGTATCTTAATCCGTGTCAGATTAACAGTGAATTAGGATAAACAGAGCTTTAAAACCGAGAATGTGAAGGATTGAACTTAATTAAGGCTCAGAGTAGGACTTGCATTTATGGGCTGGGCAAGTGTTGAAGTTAGCATGCACTGTAATGGTACTTTCTTTTAACCATACAGAACACAGTACCCAGGACGAATGAGTCACATTTATAGCGTAGGAAATACACAGGGGCAGAGGGCCATTTAGCCCCCTAAAATAACAGAAAAGCCCCCTTATTTCACAAAATAGCCCTCAATTATCCCTATAGAATTCAATGTATAACATACATGTACTGGCATCACTAAATCAGGCTTGGAAAGTAGCCCCTCCCACCCCCCCCCCCCCCAAAAAAAAAAACTAAATAATAATAATAATAAAAAACAATAAAAAAATAAAATAAAAATTAATAAAAAAATAAAAAAATAAATAAATAAAAAATAAAAATAAAAAAATAAAAAATAAATAAAATTTCATTTCCCGCCCTGCACATTATCTACCCCAGATGCCCAGATCCAGCTTCACATATTTCATGATAGGGTGGGTGCCTCCTTACATTTCTAGAGTGAAAAGGGGATTTTATTCTGTGAAAAGCAATGCACAGAAAAACTGACTCTACATCATGTATCCAAAGTACACCTCAATTGTTGAGGTTTGATCAGGCATATATTATTTCTGATGAATAAAATCCTCACCATCAACCCACTGAGGTTGGAATTTAAGGTTAACAATGACATTGCACTACAGGACAAGGTACAGTACATGTATGTTCAGAGATTAAGAAATGAATATTATTACATGTACCAGCAATACTTGTGATCTGATTATGAAGAAATATCATAGCAATGGAGGCTTTTGAAAGTTTTATTGAAGGGAGAGGGAGACATCAGGTAATAGGAATGACTTAAAGCCCAAGTTTAGTTTTGGGGATTTTTTGTTATTTGAAAGCTTTATGCCCCAAAGTCATAACCCTGCAATAATAGATTCTGAATGTCTGTAGTTTTTTTTTA
>JZLH01S0013782.1:5712-16784 GCA_001188425.1 Eucidaris tribuloides
AATTCAGTTTGTGTATCATCAGGCGCGGTTCTACCGGGGGGGGGCGGGCCTTTGGGGCTTACGCCCCCCCCCAAAAAAAAGGGAAAAAAAATGCCTGCCTCCTCCCCCCCACAAAAAAAAAAATAATAATAATAATAATAATAATAATAAATCAATAAATAAATAAATAAATACAAATAAAAATAAATAAAAATTCGGAGGAAAACAATTGAAGCGACTTTTTCCGGCGACTGAGTTGACCGAGAAAAATTTTGGACCTCGGATTTGGAATGGACAATTTTTCGTTCACCAGGCCCACCCTCCACCACCTCCCCCCACCCTTCCCCTGCTGAGCGACATTTTGGCGGCTGGGATAACCGAGAAAAATTTTGGACCTATGATTTGGCCGCGAATAAGGCCCCTAGTAGCCCCCTGAACTTTTCGCTCTAGTACCGCGCCTATGTATCATAGAGCCAAAATTAACATCTCTATCGCCAGACCGTTAAAGGGGTTGTTTATCATATCTAATATTAGACATGTATTTATTCCTTACAAAATGTATACAATTACATTGATTCAACAACATAACAGAGTTTTTGCATGAATCTCATACAAATTATTTATAGACTTTTGCATGAACATTCAAATAATGTTCCTGAACTGACTCAGTATAGTGAGATGTACACCGAGGATAACAGACCATTACTGTATTACTGTATTTTCAAGTTCTAGGTTATTACTGTAATCGATCTTCAGATTTCGCAGACACGTCCTCCAAAAATAGCGCAAAGGCATGGGTAAGGTTTTGTTCTGTTGCTGTAGGGGCGTAAAAGTGATGCCCTGCATTTGATACACCATTGGAAATAAATCTTTTTAAATCTTTAAAGCTGGTGTCACTGATATCCACGGAATCACATCATTCAATCAATTAAATCAATGTTCAATATGTAAGAGAAAGGGCACATGACAAAGAACGAGTTCAAAGGTAAGGCATGGTTTTCATCAGTAAAACGTAGGCCTGCACGTTACTTTTTCATAAAACATACCTCACAAATGCATGCAACTTATACAAACCATACATACTCGTCTAGAGAAGTACATACACTTACTTCTCAAGCAGAACTGAACGTAATGGTAGGCCTCAGAGCTGGAAATTGGCACCTGCCCAACCGCCCATGGCTAGCGATTTTAGCGTCAGGCGGGTAAAAATAGAAAGTTACTTCATAGGCTGAGGATTTGGAATGTACTTTATATTTGGACAGGTATTTTTTTTCCGTGCGGGTAACTTTCAAAGTTACCTGCCCGGTTGGCTACAACAAAAATGCCAAAGTCAAGCCCTGTACGTACTATTGAAGATCGATGGCATCTCGTCTGCAAACCTGGGACGGGATTTTCAATAATCATCAAACTTATAGGTTCTAGACAGAATTGAATGGGACCCCTACTTTGACTAACAAAAACAATGGTGGTACCAATGTTTCACAATATAAAATATATAAAACCACCTTGGTACGGTGGTCAGAAAGAACATCTGTCTTCTTCTTACGGACTGCACATCATGGCACTACAAGAAGGTATTGATTACAGTCCCTTTATATTCAAAGTTATGACATGGACGTCCAATTATTGAGAAAAAAATGCCATTGAAATTCTTCCTATTTAGAACATTCGGCTGGTCATCGAAATTGAAAAGAAATGAAATTGAATCGAATAGAAATGTAACGTAATAGTAAAATAAAATGGTGTTGGCATCGTTGTGGATGAGGAAGATGCGTTGGCATTTTTATATATAATGGGACTCTATTATCGATGAAAATGTTTGCTGGATCTTAAATGTAGCTTTTTGTCATCTTTCTGGTTTAACTGCCTCTTGAAATTGAGCTGTCATTTTACTATTTTAATATAATACGCACCATCAACACTGCAAAATGGGTGAGATGACTGCACGCGCACGTCAGGCGCTGCAATGCTCCGTCCATATCGCTACCATTAGTACCATTGTTATTCGACGGCTGGATGTCTGTTGCCGCCACCAGCTTGCATCCCCTTGGCGACCAGTCTGTCACGTTCTCATCCCAGAATTCACATGATGCGTTGACATAGCCGGGCTGTGGGTATCGAGATCATGCGTTATTCCGTGTTATATTCCTCATACTAAGAATCTTGCTATAGGATTGGCCACGAGTTGATCACGTGATAAAGCGTAGTTTTCCCCATCAGATCACCCGAGAAGGAAAGTTCGTTACACTCGATAGATAGTAAATTGATAGTCCGAGTGTAACGCACTTTTATTTCGCGCTTACTTAAAATCCTGATAATTGACGCATTAGGACTGTGTGTACAGAAGAGATCAGCGAAACATAAAACTACTAACACCATCGCGTCGGCGCGTATTTCGTAAGCGCATCCACGTACGCTAACGCGCACGCGCGCGCATCGAACGCCCCTTGTGGTGCGCACACAGAAGTTAGTCGGGCGCGTGTTGTGTATTCCATATTCGGACCCAAAATTATGCCTTTTTCAGACAAATATTCATCTTTGTTTTTTCTTTAGTTAAATAGTTTCCGATGTGGAATGTAAAGCAAATAATCACCTTTTGATTTCAGGTGACGAGACGATCTATCACTTCCTCGCGATCTGAATGTATACGCTATCTTTCCTCAGCTTCGCTTCGGAAAGATAGCTACATCCAAGATCGCCTCGGAAGTGATAGATCGTCCATCACCTTCACCAACGGTAATTATTGCTTATTTATATTCCACATCTTCTTGCTATAGGATTGGTCAAGAGTTGATCACGTGATAAAACGTAGTTCCATCAGATCACGATCGAGAGAAAAGTTTCGTTACACTCGGTAGATAGTAAATTGATAGTCCCGAGTGTAACGCACTTTTATTTCGCGCGTACTCAAATGTGATAATTGACGCGTTGGAACTGTGTGTACTAAAGAGATCAGCGAAACCAAATAAGTACTAACACCATCTCGGTAGCGCGCGCTATTCGTGCGCGCATACGCAACATGCATAGTTACGCTAACGCGGACGCGCGCGCATCGAACGCCGACGCCCTTGGTGATGCGCACCCAGGAGTGGGTCGAGCGCGTATTCCATATTCAGGCCCATTATGTCTTTTTTTAAGAGAAATATCAATCCTTTATGTTTCTTTAGTTAAATAGATTCCGATGTGGAATATAAAGCAAATAACAACTTTTGGTTTCAGGCAATGAGACAAATATCACTTCTTCGGCGATCGAATGTATACGCTATCTTTCCTCAGCTCCGCTTCGGAAAGATAGCTACATCCAGATCGCCTCGGAAGTGATAGTTTGTCCATCACCTTCACCAACGTTGATTATTTGCTTATTATTTATAGTCCCACGGCTGGGTGGTTTCCGTGTGCATGAAATGTACCCTAAGTTACTCACCACAGGCATGGCTAGACCATCAGACATAACAAAAAAGTGAGGGTAGACTTTTTCTACCCCGGCACTTTTTTCGCTAGAGGGCGTTTTCAAAATGGCGCCAAAATGCCATTTTATAGCATATAATGATGATTTCATGGGCAATATTTGGGTTGAAATTGCCAAAAGTTTTCAGTGTTTTCATATATTTTGATGTCAAATGTATAGAGTGGTCAGATTCACTCATTTACATATTCCTGATAGAGGCGCGCTTTCGAAATGGCCTGCCCAAATGTTAATTTAATACCTTAAAATGACGTTTTCCTGGCATTATTGGGGTGGGATGGCCCAATTTCAGAGTTTCCCTATTGCGTTGATGTAAAGTGTACAGAAGGGTCAGATTCACCAATTAACTGCCATTCCTGGTAGAGGGCGCTTTCAAAATGACTGCCAAATGCCATTTAATACATTAAAATGACGTTTTCGTATCCAGAATATTGAGTAAAATCGGCGGTTTTCAAATGTTTGCTATATTTGTTGATGCCAAATGTAAAGAGAGGTCAAATTCACCAAATAAATGTATTTTCGATAGAGGGCGCTTTTCCAAATGGCACGAAATACCATTTAATACATTAAAATGACCTTTCAATATTCACTGTACGCGGTGAAATGGCCAGATTATCAATTATTTTGTCAGATATATTTGAAAGAGCTCGTTTCCAAAAGGTACTACATCCATTTTTGTCAAAATGGATTTTTTGGCATAAATGTACTCATTTCAGTAACTCTATACGCTTCTACTAACAACTTGCTGAATTTCTAATTGCAAAGTTTTAAAAATGGCACTTAAAAAATCTCAGTTCCGTTCCAAAAGGTACTACATCCATTTTAGTTCCGTTCCAAAAGGTACTACATCCACGTTTGGGGAAGGACCAATCAGCGAGCAGTGATTGACATGACCTTCAACAACTTCCTAACCTTGGAGTTTGGCTTTATTGCAAATAGACCAAAAATGAAATGAAACATAGGAGAAGTGACAAAAAAAACCAGTATAGAGAGTAAACTCAGATTTCACGTAGTCCCACGTATGTGTTTTCATGTGTGTAGTTAATGTGGGTTGTGTTAAATTTGTATACATGTAATGTATTGGTGTGCGTGTGTGTATGTGCGTGTATGTGCGTGTTTGTTTGTGTACGTGTAGGTAATTTTGGCATGTGGTGGGTGCGTGTGTGTGTGCGTTGCTGTGTAGTGTTGTGTGTGTCTGTGTGGGCATTGTGCAGATCTGTGTGTGTTGTGTGTGCATGTGTACGCGTCGTTGATGCCCCTACTTGATTAAATGATGCATTATAATATTCAGTCAAGGAAAATTTCGGTTCCAAAAGGTACTTAATCCAGTTTCCGTTTCTAATAGGTACTACATCCACGAAAATAAAAAAAATGATTAATTATAATAAATAAATCTGTGGACTTAGATTTTTTAAAGAGTGGTGTTAATTTTGTATCATACAGTAGTACAATCAGGGAAAATATATTGCAAACTGACATTGTTAACTATGTCTATTAAAATATCGCATTTTCTCAAGAACTTGAATTTATGGATGTAGTACCTTTTGGAAAAGAACTCTTCATTTGTCAGATTTACCAAACGACTGGTATATTTCTTATAGTGGGGCGCCTTTGAAATGGCCCAAATGCCACGTTTTATGTAGTAATGACCTTTTCATATCCATGATATGGTGTAAAATGGCCAAATTCTTCATAGGTCAGATTCACCAATTTTAAATCTATCCAGGGCAATTTTCAAAATGGTCCATGAGTGCACATACGTAATCGCATAATAATAACATGTAAGCAGCACTACACTGTTGTTAAATGGTTTATAATTTGTTTTCCAATATTTCGAGTCGATATCTTAATCAAAAAAATTAATACAATCTGTCATACAACATAAATGTTCAGAATATATACGAGTTAGCAACAACTTTTAACTTTGATGAGCAGGCCAGTTCTGTCTTGCGGGGTTCATTACTTCAAGCCAAACTGGAGTAAAATAAAGGATAAAGTTACCACGATTAGCCTCACATTTTGTATGAAAAAAAAACCCGGAAATTGTCAAATGTAGGATTCATTTATTACGCGGCCCTAACCTACCTACTATTTATTTTTCATGCAAATTTTAATGTGAGCGTGCAGGAATTTGCAGAAGAATTATATTCGCTGGATCCTTATCGGATCTATTTGGGCGCACATTTGGTGCACTGGTTGCAGGTCAACATTGATGCACAAATCGAGTCCATGTGCGTAGTATAAGTAGATGCCTTAATGATAACACTTTATCTGATTTTGCGTTTTCCGCTTGGGTTTGATGAACCATAAGGCTTAACTTAACTGCCTAACATGATCTAATTTTTTTTTTTTTTGTTAACTGTAAAAAAAATCTGAACAATTGTTTTATTTCGGGTAAAGAATTAAGTCTCGTAAGAGTATCAGGAATAGATGTTTAAATTGTGAATTTGACCTATACATTTTACAAAATATGATAAAAGAGGTCATTTCACCCATATTAGCGGATATTGAAATGTCACTTGAATGTGTTAAATTGTATTTAAGCCATTTTCGGAGAACGTCTTCAATTGGAAACCGATTACTGTATTTGTTTAATTTCACCACAGAGGGAACCTTGAAAACTGTGGTGGCGATTGTCAAAGGTCATAATTGTATGACATGGCATTTGGTGGCATTTAAAAAGCGCCCTTTATCAGGTAAGTACAATTATTTGTGAATCTGACCCCTGATTACAGTTTGACATTCAACAAATAGGAAAATAAATGAACGAAAGGGGGCTTTAACCCAAATAGTGTTATACTGAAATGTCATTTTAATGTGTTAACTGGTAATTGGACGGCCATTTTGGGAAAGCTGTCTCAATTAGAAATACATTATTTGTTTATTTGACCCCTCTTATACATTTGGCATCGCAGAATACTATAGAAAACATTTTTAACAAACCGGCGATTTCAATAGTGGCATTCAAAATGTCTATTTATGTCTATTAAATGCATTTGGTAGTCTTTTTAAAAAGCGTTTTTTCAGCGAAGACAGCTTCATGGTGAATTCTGCACCCTCCATACATTTTGACATCAACATTAGGGAAACTCTTGAAAATTGGGCTTCCACCCTATATAATGCCTAGCGAAACTCATTTTAAATGTGTTTAAAATGGCTATTTGGACAGACATCTTAGGGAAAGGCGCCTCTATCAAGGAATACATTCATTGGCTGAATTTGGACCCCAATCTAACATGTTGGCTTCAACAATTCTAGCAAAACAATGAAAAAACCTACGGCGTATTTGCGCCATATAGTCGGATACGAAAGCGTCTTCGTAATGCTATTAAATAGTATTTGCAGTCATTTTGAAAAGACGCTCTTTCAGAAATGCAGTTATTGGTGAATCTGACCCTTCTGTACACTTTTAATCAACAATAGGGAAACTCTGAAAATTGGGTCATTTCCACCCCTATAATGGCAAGAAAAACATATTAAGGTATTAAATTCGAATTTGAACAGCCATTTGAAAAGGCGCCCTTCTCAGGAATTACGGTGATTTTTGCCAATTTTACCCCAAATATTCCCTATGCAAATCATCATTATATGCCATTAAATGCCATTTTGGCGGCCATTTGAAACCGCTGTAGCGATAAAAGTGCGGGCTAGAAAAAAGGTCTAACCTCACTTTTTTGTTATGTCTGATGTTATCTCATGCCTGTGGCAGAGTAAACTTAGGGTACATTCATGCTATACGGAACCACCCAGCCAAAGGGACTATTACCAACACGTTACCAATTTACTTTATATTTCCTTATTCTAACTGGTTCATGACCCTGGAATATAGGAGTAAAACGAATCTTCTGCTCTTTCAAACTCTCTCATTCCGAATCGTGATTGTGATCCCCTTGATCCCTTACTGTAACTCTATCTGCAGTACGAAATATTTACTGTCCAGTGACCGCTTGCTCTTCAAATATCAAAACCAATTTATAAAACCAGCAACAGAAACGTACCGCGGGGAAAACTTGAAAATTAGTTCTGATATAACACCGATACAGTAGAGAGAGGATGAGGAAACACAAGGTTAACCTGTTTTCTTAATTTCTGCCCCTCTCTTTTGCACTTGATGACCTTTGTTCTACCAATCGTTTGAAGGTGAAAACGGGAATGTCTTTTTTTTATTCCCCTTTGAGTATCCTCGTCTAATTTCTTTCATTAATTCTACTGCTCTTTATCGCTCTGAGAGAAAGAAAACATACAAGCCTGCATGCCTGACAAGCTCTTTGCGACCTGTCAAAACTTACGCCCCCCCTCTCTTCACTCTCTTTAAATGTTAGTGTTTAGCATATCAGCATGTTGTTTCTGTATTGGTCTCAATAGTCCTCAAGAATGGTCTAACGGACTAAAATGCCTTCCTTTGTGATTAAACGCTTTGGCCTATCAAGTTCATTATTCGTCCTTATACTTATAACAGTATTAACTCATATTCAGTGTTCTTATTATTACCCGTTCACAGTGTTACCTCATACCTTTACACTGATTTGCCAATGAAAAACCATCACAACGCTAGCATTACAACTTGGATATGCGTTTTTATTTTTTGTCTGCCGAGACAGTTTCGTTTGATCGGAATTACTCTGGCAAGTAATTCATCTTTAGCAGTCAGGTAAGATTCTGTTCTTAGAATTATGATTGATGAAATACGAAATGCAATGGCATCTTACCTATTTGAGTTGTAATAGTTTATGTTGAAGGGTTGCGTTAGAGTATGTTATCGATTTTGTCGGAACCCACGGTCACGGACACGACAGTGTATTGATACTGCGGTTGAATTCATCCCGTGTCGTTGATCCTTGTGGGACTGCGAAATAAACAACGCCGATGCAGGAGAACACCACAAAAGTCAGCCGAAACGTAGTGGAGTTGTGTTTGGTCATTGCCACTCTCGGGCCATACGCGAACACTTTTTGCTGAGAAGAATGACTTTCGTTTTTACGGTGTCTGTCTTCCGCCTCCTGAGTTATTGCCGGTAGAGATGATCTTGGCTTGTGGTAAGTGTCTGCTCGGAGCCCAACCGAAACTGCTAGGACCACACCTTGTCGTCATTAAAGAAGTTAGATTAACATTACTAACTGGGGTAAAGTCGATAAGCAACGAAAAATGGTGATAATAATCTAGACGGAATTGTACAATTTTTTTCTTAGTTAGGTATTGTAAGTTTTGTTACCCCAGCAGAAATGCAACGTGGAAATAAAAAAAGTTCAGACTAGAATGTACCGTCTTCAAAAGTCCTATACAAGGACGGCGCACAGCGTGAATACAGAAAGCACAACATCTGTCGTTCTCAAACTTCTTCAATGTTTGTGTAATTTACTAGCCTATGAGACATTCTGCGGTTGAGGCACATAAGTGGGCATATTGCGAGAGATGTCTGTTTCATATGGAGGATAGTACCCTTCGCCATCGCATTATTACGAACATTTAAGATCGTCAATTAAAGTGATTGGGCTTGTGCGAAATGTTTTGCTACTGCGGTATTGTGTTTCGTTGTTTTAGATTGCTGCATCTTGTGATGATTGAGAGTTTTTCTGAAATCCCGTGGATCTCCGAGTATATTCTGCACTAGATGGCCCGAAAGCAGCCAACGCGATACTGTGAGGGAACCACGGAGGTTGACTGCGAGTATCGTTTGAATAATGTAATGGTTATACGTTTTTTATTAATTACTAGGGATGTTTCCGTTTTAAGGTCTATTGCTGCAGGAGATCTTTCGCAGGTCCATTGTAGTTGTGCGGATCAGGTCATTTGCTTAAAGCAGTCATTTCAGTTTTCGTAGGATCATTGAAATGAGGAAGTAGCGTTGATTACGAAGTAGCAACCATTTTACCTTTATAATGCAAATATTACCAGTATTATTATCAACAAAGCTACACTGTTCAAGGAACATTATTTTTTAAACGTATGAATGTGCGCTTCTGTTAGGACTGGGTAGCTTAATAGAAAGGTTGTTGGACTACAGCCAGGTTTGTTTTATTCATTTCCCGTGGGAGCAGGTTAATGAACGGGTCCAACAGCTTGTAAATCCGTAAAAGAAAACGCTACCGTTACTTGCAGCAGCCACATTCGGTTGAATTGATGTTCGATTTTTTGTTTTTTCTTCTGTCAGAGGAACGTTTGTCGGTTAGTGTGACTGAAGGTTTGACTAGCTTGACGTGATCGGGTCGAATCTTCCCGTGATTCTGCGCATTATGAATGCAAACCGATTGCACATCGCTATGTTATTGAATAATATTTGTAATCGATCACGTCGCAATCTGGGGGAAGTGAACAGCGGATTTTTTTTTATTATTATTATTTATAATAGATCAGTGTCAAAATTCGAGTATTGTGTTAGATAACTGTTGGAAGATTTTCAATCAAATTGCGATTAATCAACACTGTTGTAGCGATATTTTCGGGGTATTGGATATCCGTCCAGCGACAGTTAATAGGTCGTCTCAACACTTACATCTTGATCCATGAAATCCCGCCAACAAAATTAGCCGCCTATTTTTATTAAACTGTGTCATATTGTGTCATTTGTCATTTTATTGCAATAAGAAGCGACGAAGAGTAAACAACAAAGGTTTGAGCAAAGACGGCAATCGGCATGATTAAAGAGTTTTGATTTCGAACGGCTTAAGTAAATTCTTATTATGGAGATCTTGAGTTCAGGCAACGCCTCCAGCATCTCTGATGTAGTATGGAGAACTCGTCGTTGGTTGTATACATAATTTTCACCAAATTTCATTTACATGAAATGTTTCATCAATTCATCGAATTTTTCAGAAAAGTTTCAGATAGTGTCATAACATTCTCAAAAGCAACTGACTGAAAACAGTGTTTTTCGTGTTGAAATCAAATGAAAAAAAAAATGAACTAAATTAGATTTTTATTCGTCACTTGAGACGACATTGGTGATCGCGCGTATTCGCCTGCGATCAGTAACTTATTTAGAGATTGTTGACAATTATATGGCGTATCATTAACTTGTTCAAAGTTCCCTTTTCACTTACTTCTTGCAACAGTTACTTATATTTCGGCGTGGGCGTAGCTGTTTCGTTCGTGACTCCCGCCACGACTATGCATGAGCGACAGTGATGACTCTTGCGACCTGAAATTACTGCTGTAGCCAATGTTTGGTGATGTTTACTCGACTGGCCAGTCATGAGATATGTCGAAATACGATTTTTACTTTGTGGATGTCATAGCATAGGTCAGAGATTTGTCAGTAGAAAGTGATTCTGAAACCTTATTAGCATCCTGCCCTTCAGTATAAGCATTAGAAAGTAGGTCACTTAATTCTAGAAGTTATGAGTGATTTAAAAATGATGCATTATTCACTTACGCGCGCAATCTGCGCGGCTCTTACTTTGGACCGTATAGCACTTTTTGGGTCCTAGTGGCTCGAAGAAAAAGGTTTCTAATTGATGGATATTTCAGTCAGAAATGCTAAATTCATTCGCAAAACGACGATTTCGCGTCGGAAAAGGGTCCGTGCGCGCAGAAAAAAACGCGCGCTACGTTGCGCGGCCCAAATGCCTCTAAATGAGCATGGGAAAACGTTTGAGTACTGCTTAAATAAGAAGTCATTTTGCGAGCA
>JZLH01S0013782.1:21632-33955 GCA_001188425.1 Eucidaris tribuloides
AATTCAGTTTTGTGTATCATCAGGCGCGGTTTCTACCGGGGGGGGGCGGCCTTTGGGGGCTTACGCCCCCCCCCAAAAAAAAGGGAAAAAAAATGCCCTGCCTCCTCCCCCCCCAAAAAAAAAAAATAATAATAATAATAATAATAATAATAAATCATAAATAAATAAATAAATACAAATAAAAATAAATAAAAAATTCCGTGGAGAAAACAATTGAAGCGACTTTCGGCGACTGAGTTGACGAGAAAAAATTTGGGACTCGGATTTGGAATGGACATTTTTCGTTCACCAGGCCCACCCTCAACCACCTCCCCCCACCTTCCCCTTGCTGAGCGACATTTTGGCGGCTGCGGATAACCGAGAAAAATTTGGACCTATTGATTTGGCCGCGAATAAGCCGCCTAGTAGCCCCCTGAACTTTTCGCTCTAGTACCGCGCCTATGTATCATAGAGCCAAAATTAACATCTCTATCGCCAGACCGTTAAAGGGGTTGTTTTCATCATACTAATATTAGACATGATTATTTCCTTACAAAATGTATACAATTTACATTGATTCAACAAACATACAGAGTTTTTGCATGAATCTCATACAAATTATTTATAGGACTTTGCGATAGAACATTCAAATAATGTTTCCTAACTGACTCAGTTATAGTGAGATGTACACGAGGATAACAGACCATTACTGTATTACTGTATTTTCAAGTTCTAGGTTATTACTGTATCGATCTTCAGATTTCGCAGACACGTCCTCCAAAATAGCGCAAAGGCATGGCGTAAGGTTTTGTTCTGTTGCTGTAGGGCGTAAAAGTATGCCTGCATTTGATACACCATTGGAAATAAATCTTTTTAAATCTTTAAAGCTGGTTCACTGATATCCACGGAATCACATCATTCAATCAAATTAAATCAATGTTCAATATGTAGAGAAAGGGGCACATGACAAAGAACGATTCAAAGGTAAGGCATGGTTTTCATCAGTAAAACGTAGGCTGCACGTTACTTTTCATAAAACATACCTCACAAATGCATGCAACTTATCAAACCATACATACTCGTCTAGAGAAGTACATAACACTTACTTTCAAGCAGAACTGAACGTAATGGTAGGCCTCAGAGCTGGAAATTGGCACCTGCCCAAACCGCCATGGCTACGCGATTTTAGGCGTCAGGCGTGTAAAAAAATAGAAGTTACTTCATAGGCTGAGGATTTTGGAATGTACTTTATATTTGCGACAGGTATTTTTTTTCCGTGCGGGTAACTTTCAAAGTTACCTGCCCGTTGGCTACAAAAAAATGCCCAAGTCAAGCCCTGTACGTTACTATTGAAGATCGATGGCATCTCGTCTGCAAAACCTGGGACGGGATTTTCAAATAATCATCAAACTTATAGGTTCTAGACAGATTTGAATGGGACCCCTACTTTGACTAACAAAAACAATGGTGGTACCAATGTTTCACAATATAAAAATTATATAAACCACCTTGGTACGGTGGTCAGAAGAACATGCTTCTCTTTACGGACTGCACATCATGGCACTACAAGAAGGTGATTGATTACAGTCCTTTATATTCAAAGTTATGACATGGACGTCCAATTATGAGAAAAAAAATGCCATTGAAATTCTTCCTATTTAGAACATTCGGCTGGTCATCGAAAATTGAAAAGAAATGAAATTGATCGAATAGAAATGTAACGTAATAGTAAAATAAAATGGTGTTGGCATCGTTGTGGATGAGGAAAGATGGCGTTGGCATTTTTATATATAATGGGACTCTATTATCGATGAAAATGTTTTGCTGGATCTTATAAATGTAGTTTTTGTCATCTTTCTGCGTTTAACTGCTCTTGAAATTGACGCTCTCATTTTACTATTTTAATATTAATACGCACCATCAACACTGCAAAATGGTGAGATGACTGCCACCGCGCACGTCAGGCGCTGCAATGCTCCGTCCATATCGCTACATTAGTACCATTGTTATTCGACGGCTGGATGTCTGTTGCCGCCCACCAGCTTGCATCCCCTTGGCGACCCAGTCTGTCACGTTCTCATCCCAGAATTCACATGATGCGTTGACATTGAGCCGGGCTGTTGGGTATCGAGATCATGCGTTATTCCGTGTTATATTCCTCATACTAAGAATCTTTGCATTAGGATTGGCCACGAGTTGATCACCTGATAAAGCGTAGTTTTCCCATCAGATCACCCGAGAAGGAAAGTTCGTTACACTCGAATAGATAGTAAATTGATAGTCCGAGTGTAACGCACTTTATTTGTCGCGCTTAACTTAAAATCCTGATAATTGAGCGCATTAGGACTGTGTGTACAGAAGAGATCAAGCGAAACATAAAACTACTAACACCATCGCGTCGGCGCGTATTTCGTAAGCGCATCCACGTACGCTAAACGCGCACGCGCGCGCATCGAACGCCCCTTGTGGTGCGCACACAGAAGTTAGTCGGCGCGTGTTGTGTATTCCATATTCGGACCCAAAATTATGCCTTTTTCAGACAAATATCATCTTTGTTTTTTCTTTAGTTAAATAGTTTCCGATGTGGAAGTAAAGCAAATAATCACCTTTTGATTTTCAGGTGACGAGACGATCTATCACTTCCTCGGCGATCTGAATGTATACGCTATCTTTCCTCAGCTTCGCTTCGGAAAGATAGCTACATCCAGATCGCCTCGGAAGTGATAGATCGTCCCATCACCTTCACCAACGCGTAATTATTGCTCTATTTATATTCCACATCTTCTTGCTATAGGATTGGTCAAGAGTTGATCACGTGATAAAACGTAGTTTCCATCAGATCACGTCGAGAGAAAAGTTTCGTTACACTCGGTAGATAGTAAATTGATAGTCCCGAGTGTAACGCACTTTTATTTCGGCGCGTACTCAAATGTGATAATTGACGCGTGGAACTGTGTGTACTAAAGAGATCAGCGAAACAAATATAGTACTAGACACCAGTCTCCGGTACGCGCGACGCTACCACCATCTCGGTAGCGCGTGTATTCGTGCGCGCAATACACAACATGCATGTACGCTAACGCAGACGCACGCGCATCGAACGCCGACGCCCTTGGTGATGCGCACCCAGGAGTGGGTCGAGCGCGTATTCCATATTCAGGCCCATTATGTCTTTTTTTAAAGAGAAATATCAATCCTTTATGTTTCTTTAGTTAAATAGATTCCGATGTGGAATATAAAGCAAATAATCAACTTTTGGTTTCAGGCAATGAGACAAACTATCACTTCTTCGGCGATCCGAATGTATACGCTATCTTTCCTCAGCTCCGCTTCGGAAAGATAGCTACATCCAGATCGCCTCGGAAGTGATAGTTTGTCCCATCACCTTCACCAACGTTGATTATTTGCTTATTATTTATAGTCCACTGGCTGGGTGGGTTTCCGTGTGCATGAAATGTACCCTAAGTTACTCACCACAGGCATGGACTAGACCATCAGACATAACAAAAAAAGTGAGGGTAGACTTTTTCTACCCCGGCACTTTTTTCGCTAGAGGGCGTTTTCAAAATGGCCGCCAAAATGCCATTTTATAGCATATAATGATGATTTCATGGGCAATATTTGGGTTGAAATTGCAAAAGTTTTCAGTGTTTTCATATATTTTGATGTCAAATGTATAGAGTGGTCAGATTCACTCATTTACTATATTCCTGATAGAGGGCGCTTTTCGAAATGGCTGCCAAATGTTATTTAATACCTTAAAATGACGTTTTCCTGGCCATTATATGGGGTGGGATGGCCCAATTTTCAGAGTTTCCCTATTGGTTGATGTAAAGTGTACAGAAGGGTCAGATTCACCAATTAACTGCATTCCTGGTAGAGGGCGCTTTCAAAATGACTGCCAAATGCCATTTAATACATTAAAATGACGTTTTCGTATCCAGAATATGAGTAAAATCGCCGGTTTTCAATGTTTTGCTATATTTGTTGATGCCAAATGTAAAGAGAGGTCAAATTCACCAAATAAATGTATTTTCGATAGAGGGCGCTTTCCAAATGGCCACGAAATACCATTTAATACATTAAAATGACCTTTCAATATTCACTGTACGCGGTGAAATGGCCAGTTTATCAATATTTTGTCAGATATATTTGAAGAGCTCGTTTCCAAAAGGTACTACATCCATTTTTGCTCAAAATGGATTTTTTGGCATAAATGTACTCATTTTCAGTAACTCTATACGCTTCTACTAACAACTTGCTGAATTTCTAATTGCAAAGTTTTAAAAAATGGCACTTAAAAAATCAGTTCCGTTCCAAAAGGTACTACATCCATTTTAGTTCGGTTCCAAAAGGTACTACATCCACGTTTTGGGGGAAAGGACCAATCAGCGAGCAGTATTGACATGACCTTCAACCAACTTCCTAACCTTGGAGTTTGGCTTTATTGCAAAATAGACCAAAAATGAAATGAAACATAGGAGAAGTGACAAAAAAAACCAGTATAGAGAGTAACTCAGATTTCACGTAGTCCCACGTATGTGTTTTCATGTGTGTAGTTAATGTGGGTTGTGTTAAATTTGTATACATGTAATGTATGTGTGTGCGTGTGTGTATGTGCGTGTATGTGCGTGTTTGTGTGTACGTGTAGGTAATTTGGTGTGTGTGGGTGCGTGTGTGTGTGTGTGTGCGTGAGTGTGTGTGTGTGTCTGTGTGGGCATTGTGCAGATCTGTGTGTGTTGTGTGTGCATGTGTACGCGTCGTTTGATGCCCCTACTTGATTAAATTGATGCATTATAATATTCAGTCAAGGAAAATTTCGGTTCCAAAAGGTACTACATCCAGTTTCCGTTCTAATAGGTACTACATCCACGAAAATAAAAAAAAATGATTAATTTATAATAAATAAATCTGTGGACTTAGATTTTTTTAAAGAGTGGTGTTAATTTTGTATCATACAGTAGTACAATCAGGGAAAATATTATTGCAAACTGACATTGTTAACTATGTCTATTAAAATATCGCATTTTTCTCAGAACTTGAATTTATGGATGTAGTACCTTTTGGAAAAGAACTCTTCATTTGTCAGATTTACCAAACGACTGTATATTTCTTATAGTGGGCGCCTTTGAAATGGCCGCCAAATGCCACGTTTTATGTAGTAATGACCTTTTCATAGCCATGATATGGTGTAAAATGGCCAAATTCTTCATAGGTCAGATTCACCAATTTTAAATCTATCCCAGGGCAATTTTCAAAATGGTCCATGAGTGCCAAGTAATCGCATATAATAACATGTAAGCAGCCACTACACTGTTGTAAAGTGGTTTATAATTTTGTTTTCCAATATTTGTCGATATCTTAATCCAAACAAAATTAATAAATCTGTCATACAACATAAATGTTCAGAATTATATACAGTAGCAACAACTTTTAACTTTGATGAGCAGGCCAGTTCTGTCATTGGGGTTCATTACTTCAAGCAAACTGGAGTAAAATAAGGATAAAGGTTACCACGATTAGCCTCACATTTTGTATGAAAAAAAAACCCGGAAAATTGTCAAATGTAGGAATTCATTATTACGGGCCTACCTACCTACTATTTATTTTTCATGCAAATTTTAAATGTGACGTGCAGGAATTTTGCAAGAAGAATTATATTCTGCTGGATCCTATCGGATCTATTGGTCGCACATTTGGTGCACTGGTGCAGGTCACACATTTGAATGGCACAAAATCGAGTCACAGTTGGTAGTCATAATGAATGCCTATAATGATAACCTTATCCTGATTTTGCCCCGTTCGCTTGGGTTTATGAACCATAAAGGCTTAACTTAACTGCCTAACAAGACTTAATTTTTTTTTTTGTTACTGTAAAAAAAATCTGAACAATTGTTTTTTTTCGGTAAAGAATTAAGTCTCGTAAGAGTAAGGAATAGAGTTTAAATTGTTGAATTTGACCTATACATTTTACAAAATAATGATAAAAGGAGGTCATTTCACCCCATATAGCGGATATTGAAATGTCACTTGAATGTGTTAAATTGTATTTGACGGCCATTTTGGAGAACGCTCTCAATTAGGAAACATTACTAGTAATTTGTTTAATTTCACCACAGAAGGGAACTCTGAAACACTTGGTCATTGTAAAGGTCATAATGTATGACATGGCATTTGGTGGCCATTTAAAAAAGCGCCCATTATCAGAAATACAATTATTTGATGAATCTGACCCCTATATACATTTGACATCAACAAAATAGGAAAATAATGAAACAAGGGGGCCATTTCACCCCAAATAGTGGATACTGAAATGTCATTTTAATGTGTTAACTGGTAATTGACGGCCATTTTGGAAAGCGTCCTCAATTAGAAATACATTAATTTGTTTAATTTGACCCCTCTATACATTTGGCATCGACGAATATATAGGAAACATTTTTAAAAACCGGCGATTTCACTATAGTGCATTCAAAAATGTCTATTTAATGTATTAAATGGCATTTGGTAGTCTTTTTAAAAAGCGCTTTTTATCAGGAAAACAGCTTATTGGTGAATCTGACCCCTCCATACATTTGACATCAACCATTAGGGAAACTCTGAAAAATTGGGCCATTCCACCCAATATAATGCCTAGGAAAACATCATTTTAATGTGTTAAATGGTATTTGACAGACATCTAGGAAAGCGCCCTCTATCAGGAATACATTCATTGGCTGAATTTGACCCCTCTATACATTTGGCATCAACAAATTTAGCAAAACAATGAAAAACCTCGGCGATTTTGCCCATATAGTGGATACGAAAACGTCATTCTAATGTATTAAATAGTATTTGGCAGTCATTTTGAAAAGCGCCCTCTTTCAGAAATGCAGTTTATTGGTGAATCTGACCCTTCTGTACACTTTAAATCAACAAATAGGGAAACTCTGAAAATTGGGTCATTCCACCCCATATAATGGCAAGAAAAACATATTAAGCTATTAAATGACATTTGACAGCCATTTTGAAAAGGGCCCTCTATCAGGAATACGGTGAATTTTTGCAATTTTACCCCAAATATTCCCTATGAAATCATCATTATATGCCATTAAATGCCATTTTGGCGGCCATTTTGAAACCGCCCTGTAGCGATAAAAGTGCCGGGCTAGAAAAAGGTCTAACCTCACTTTTTTGTTATGTCTGATGGTCTAGTCCATGCCTGTGGAGAGTAACTTAGGGTACATTTCATGCATACGGAAACCCACCCAGCCAAAGGACTATTACCAACACTTACCAATTTACTTTATATTTCTTACTACTGGTTATGACCCTGGAATATAGGAGTAAAACGAAATCTTCTGCTTTCAAACTCTCTCATTCCGAATCGTGATTTGATCCCCTTGATCCCCTTTACTGTACTCTATCTGCAGTACGAAATATTTACCTGTCCAGTGACCCTTGCTCTTCAAATATCAAAACCAATTTATAAAAACCAAGCAACAGAAAACGGTACCCGCGGAGAAACTTGAAAATTAGTTCTGAATATAACACGGTACCAGTAGAGAGAGGAGAGAAAACACAAGGTTACCTGCTTTTCTTAACTTTCGTGCCCCTCTCTTTTGCCTTGATGACCTTTGTTCTACAATCGTTTTGAAGGTGAAAACGGGAATGTCTTTTCTTTTATTCCCCTTAGTATCCTTCGTAATCTTCTTTCCATTAATCTACCTGCATCTTTATCGCTCTGAGAAAGAAACATACAAGCCTGCATGCCTGACAACGCCTTTGCGACCTGTCAAACTTACGCCCCCCCCCGTCTCTCACTCTCTTTAAATGTTTAGTGTTTAGTATCAGCATTTGTTTCTGTTTGGTCTCAATGTCCTCAAGAATGGCTAACGACTAAAAAATGCCTATCCTTTGTGTTAAACGCTTTGGCCCTATCAAGTCTCATTATTCGTCCATTATACTTATAAAGTTACTCTATTCAGTGTTCTATTATTACCCGTTCACAGTGTTACCTCTCACCCTTTACCACTGATTTGCCAATGAAAAACCATCACAACCGCAGGCATTACAAACTGGATACGCGTTTTATTTTTTGTCTGCGAGACATTTCGTTGATCGGACATTACTCTGGGCAGTAATCATCTTTAGCAGCAGTAAGATTCTGCTTAGAATTATGATTATGAAATACGAAATGCAATGGCATCTTACCATTTGAGTTGTAAATGTTATGTTGAAGGGTTGCGTTAGATTTTCGATTTTTGTCGAACCCACGGTCACGGACACGACAGGTGTATTGATACTGCGGTTGAATTCATCCGTGTCGTTGATCCCTTGTAGGGACTGCGAAATAAACAACGCCGATGAGGAGAACACCACAAAAGTCAGCCGAACGTAGCTGGAGTTGTTGTTGTCATTGCCACTCTCGGCCATAGCGAACACTTTTGCTGGAAGAATGACTTTCGTTTTTACGGTGTCTGTCTCCGCCTCTGAGTTATTGCCAGAGTAGAGACTGATCTTGCTTTGTGTAAGGTCTGCGGAGCCCAAACCAGAAACTGCTAGGACCACACCTTGGTCATAAAGAGTAGCATTAACATTACTAACCTGGGTAAAGTCGATAAAGCAAACGAAAATGGTGATAATAATTAGAAATTTACCAATTTGTTTTCTAGTAGTATTGTAAAAGCATTTTGTTACCCCCAGCAGAAATGCACCGTGAAATAAAAAAGTTCAGACTAGACATGTACCGTCTTCAAAGTCCTATACAAGGACGGCGCCACAGTGTTGAATACAGAAGCAACAACATCTGCGGTCTCCACAACCTTCTTCAATGTTTGTGTAATTTACTAGCCATGAGACATCTCGGTTGAGGCACATATGGCCATGATTGCAAGATGTCTGTTTTCATATGAGGAATAGTACCCTTCCCCCTCCCATTATACGACATTTAAGATCGTCAATTAAGTGATTGGGTTGTGCGAAATGTTCTGCTACTGGGTATTGTGTTTCGTTTGTTTTAGATTGTGCACTTGTGATTATTGAGGTGTTTTCTGAAATCCGTGGATTCTCCGAGGTATATTCTGCACTAGATGCCCGAACACCACATACATGTGAGAAACCACGGATTGACTGCAGTACTTCGTTTGAATAATGTACATGTATACGTCATTTTATTAATTACATAGATGTTTCCGTTTTAAGTCTACTTCTGCAGGAAGATCTTTCAGGGGTCGCATGTAGTTGTGCGGATCAGGTCATTTGCTAAAACAGTCAATTTTCAGTTCGGTAGGATCTTGAAATGAGGAAGTAGCGTTGATTACGAAGTAGCAACCATTTTACCTTTATAATGCAATCATATTTACCATTATTATTAATCAACAAAAGCTACACTGATCAAAACATTATTTTTAAACTATGAATTGCCTTCTGTTAGGTACTGTAAGATAGAAAGGTTGTTGGAATACACCAGGTTTTTTATTCATTTCCCGGGGGAGCAGGTTAATAGAACGGGCCAACAGCTTTAAAATCCGTAAAGAAACACGCTACGTACTTGCACAGCCACATTCGGTTGAATGATGTCGATTTTTTTTTCTTCTGTCAGAGGAACGTTGTCGAGTAGTTTGATGAAGGTTTGGACTAGCTTACTGATCGGTCGATCTTTCCGTGCTTCTGCCATTTGAAGCAAACCAGTTGACACATCTGCTATGTTATTGATAATATTTGTAATCGACGTCGCAATCTGGGGGAAGTGACAAGCGGATTTTTTTTTTATTATTATTATTTCATAATAGTCAGGTCAAAATTCGAGTATTTGTGGTTAGATAAAATGTTGGAAGCATTTTCAATCAAAATTGGTTAATCAACTGTTGTAGGATATTTCGGGGTATTGAATCCGTCAGCGACAGTTAATAGGTCTCAACCCACTTACATCTTATCCATGAAAATCCCCCAAACAAAATAGCCGCTATTTTTATACAATTGTGTCATATTGTGTCATGTCATTTTATTGAATAAAGAAGGACGAGAAAGAGTAAACAACAAAGGTTTGAGCAAAGACGGACAATCGGCATGATTAAAGAGTTTTTGATTTTTCGAAGCTTAAGTAAATTCTTATTATGGAGATCCTTGAGTTAGCAACGCTCCCAGCATCTCTGATGTAAGTATGGAGAACTCTCCGTTGGTTGTATACATAATTTTTCACCAAATTTCATTTACATGAAATGTTTCAGTCAATCAATGTAATTTTTCAGAAAAGTTTTCAGAAGTAGTCATCACATTCTCAAACAGCAACTGACTGAAACCAGTGTTTTCGTGTTGAAATCAAAATGAAAAAAAAAATGAAACTAAATTAGATTTTAATTCGTCACTGAGACGAATTGGTGATCCGCGTATTCGCCCCGATCAGTAGACCTTATTAGAGATTGTGACAATCTATATGGCGTATCATAACTTGTTCAAAGCTGTCCCTTTTCACCTTAACTTCTCTGTCAAACATTACTTAATATTTCGGCGTGCGCGTACGCGTTCGTCGTGACTCCCGCACGCATATGATGAGCGCCAGTGATGACCTTTGACCTGAAATTACTGTGTACCAAGTTTGGTGATGTTACTCGACTCCAGTCATGAGATATGTCCGAAATACGATTTTACTTTGTGACGTCATAGATAAGGTCAGAAGAATTTGTCATAGAAAGTGATATCTGAAACCTTATCTACGCATCATAGCCTATCAGAATAAGCATTAAAAAGTAGGGGTCACCGTTAATTCTAGAGAGTTATGAGTGATTTAAAAATGTGCATTATTCACTACGCGCGCAATGCGCGCGCTTTTACGGTTTTTGGACCTGTAAGCCATATTTTGGGTCCTAGTGGTCGGAAAAAGGTTCTAATTGATGGATAATTCAGTCAGAAATCTAAATTCATCGCAAAAACGACGATTTTCGGTCGGAAAAGGGGTGCGCGCAGAAAAAAACGCGCGCGTACGTGCGCGCACCAAATGCTCTAAATGACCTGAAACGTATGCTACTGTTAATAAGAAGTCATTTGGAGCATTTTAAAACTTTTAAAATTTTTGACGCGCCCGTGCTAGCCCATCATGACGTGCACGCGCTCGTGATTAGGTCGAAAAGTTGACCCTTGACCTTAACTTAACTTCTGCCAAATTTCGTTGTTTTATTCGACTGCCGGCTTGAGATATTACAAGATGATTGACGATGTTGTTCTTGAGATATCTAATGCACAAGAATGACCAGAAAGAAACACGAATAAACTAGATTTGAATTCGTCACTGAGACGAATTGGTGATCCGCGTTACCGATTCGATCATTAAATTTAAAGTAAATGGACAGACAATGTATATCAATTATCATTGCATGATGAAATATGTCCCTCATCACCTACAATTGTCTATTAAAGATTAGTTGAACATTCGACGTGCACGCACGCGTTCGTTGCGACGCGCGGACGGTTGTGATTAGCACCAGTGACAACTTTTGATCTGAAGTTACGGTGTACCAAATAGTGTTATCTTAATCCACACCATTCATGAGATATGCGCGAAATACGTTTTTTTCTTTGTGACGTCATAGATGACGTCACAAATATTCAGCATGCAAAGTAGTGTCTGAACTGCTATCTACGGATCATATCTATCAGAATGGGCAACATAAGGTAGAGGTCATGGTTTATTTTAGAGAAAATGACTGATTTAAAACTTAATTTTAACGTACGCGTACGCGTTCGTCGTGACGCCCGCACGCATATGATAAGTACGTATGATGACCTTTGATCTGAAGTTACTGTGTACGAAGTAAAGTGATGTTACTCGACTCCAGTCATGAGATATGCCCGAAATATGATTTTTCTTTGTGACGTCATAGATGACGTCATAACACTTTGGCATAGAAAGCGATGCCTGAAATGCTATCTACGCATCATACTCTATCAGAATAAGGAATAAAAAGTAGGGGTCACCGCTAATTCTAGAGAGTTATGAGTGATTTAAAAATGCGCATTATTCACTACGCGCGCAATGCGCGCGCATTTACGTTTTTTGGACCTGTAGGCAATTGTTTTGTCTTAGTGGTCGGAAAAAGGTTCTAATTAATGAAGAATTCAGTCAGAAATCTAAATTCGTCGAAAAAACGACGATATTCGGTCTGGAAAGGGGTGCGCGCGGACAAAAACGCGCGCGTACGCGCGCGCACCAAATGCTCCGAATGACCTGAAACGTATGCTACTGTTAATAAGAAGTCATTTGGAGCATTTTAAATCTTTTAAAATTTTTGACGCGCCCGTGCTAGCCCATCATGACGCGCGCGCGCACGTGATTATGTCCAAAAGTTGACCCTTGACCTAAACTT